>CAUYLG010019830.1:0-30594 GCA_963573385.1 Cacajao melanocephalus
TGCATTCTAGCCTGGGCAGTAGAACAAGAATCCTATTCTCTCTCCCTCTTTTTCTTCCTCTTTCTTTCTCTCATACATTCTTTTTCTTTCTTTCTTTCACTCTCACTTTCTTTCCTCTCTTTTTCTTTCTTTCAAAAAAAAAAAAAAGTAATAAATGTTTCCTATTATTAATTTGGTAAGCATGTGATCATTTTCCCTTTATTGTTGGACAATACCTGCTTTTTATGATGTGAGGCAACATGAATATTATTATTTTAAAAGATAGGCTTTTCTCCTATGATCCTGTTTAGTAAAATTGGGAAATATAGACTATTCTGTGTTGTGCTCACATCCTATCAGGCCCTCTTTACTATCTGTGTGCACATGTCTTTCCAGTGAGCTATTCATTCCTATCAGCTAGTACCTGTGTCTGTCTGAAAACTCCCATCTGGCTGTAGAATTGCTTTTTCTGAGTAGAGGAAACCAGAAGTGCCCGGTAATTTATGATCCCCAAGGCATAGTTCTTAACTAACTGAAGGCTGGTCAGCTGGTTGCAGGGGTATAAATATTCCAGCCCCTTTGCCCTTTGATTGAGACAACTCTAGGAGTGAGCTACACTGTGTCCAGAAAATAGTGACTTTAAGACTAACTCAGTGTTACCCTCTTTGGGACTTTGCTTGACATGCTTCTTTCTGGCATTTTGTTTTCCTGTTTCCTATTTCTTTCCCATTCACCTACCATTTTTTTCATTGTTCGTTTGCTTGTTTAATTTCCCTTACAAACACCACCTGATAAACCACTTTCATACAAATTCTCATCTTTGAGTCTGTTTTTGAAAAATCAAACTGAGCACAGGATGCATCCTATATGCTGACACACAGGTGGCAGGATGTATGTAGGATTAAGTCTTATTTCATTTTTTTTCTCATTTCTGTAGGCTATTTGTCCCTGGTAGAGATACTTTTTCCCCATGCCCAGCAATCTTATGATTTGTGTATTGGTGAAAATGCAGTGATGGGTTATGTAGAAAGGGACTTTCCTTGCTTGGGAAGAGCCCTTACTGACTGGAACTACATCTTTATCTTGAAAGCCTTCAGAGCCATAGCCATCACATTAAGAAGGGACACTCTAAACTGATAACGTGTGCCTTGTAAATCTATTCTTTATTAGGGAAATGACATCATGATTTCTATCAATTCAGTTTCTAAACTTGAGATCTAATTTATGCTATAGAAGTCTGTATCTTTTAGATGTAAAATAACAAAATAGCAATATTTGAAGTGAAACATGATAAATTAATCAGTATGGTAATGATTACTCAAGAAAAGAATTACTGCAAATTATCTTTCATAAGATGCTCACAGAAGAATAAGGATGATTTGCTTTATATTTTAAGTATCTTGATATGCAGATGTTCTCTTTTTCAATCTTCGTTATTATTTGGTATTTTTAAACAAAGCCATAACTCCAAATAACTGCTTAATAACAAAATAATTTGATTTGCTCAAGCCCTGACTTTGGCGGCTTCTTGTTTGTCTTTGTTCTCTCCCAGTTACACATAAACTAACTAGTACTGTGTCCTCTGTCTGAATCTCCTTGATATTATAAAACAGACCTTTGAAACCACTGTTTGACTTATTTTTTCTTAAAATAAATCTTATTTTTAGCTTTATTTTTGCTTAGTACATTTCTTTATTTATTTGGGGGTTATTATAAAGATGGTTTGCATATTTACTCATTGAACTTCCTGTACAACCTAATCTAGTTGTAGCTTAACAGACAAGAAGGAGTGTGTTTCTACTTATTCTTAATAATTGAAGGATTAAAAACAAAGAACCAACCAATCACTTACAGAATGAAAATCAGTAGGTCAATATCTGTATCTGTCAGGTGAAAGCTGTAACATTTTTTATTGTTTACCTTGTATTGTTCCTTTGGCACCTCCCCTTCCTCTACTCTTCCTCCCCACACATACATCATGACCCTTTTAATTGTAGTGGCTCACTATTCCAAGTGTGGTTCTTGAACCAGCAGTATCTGAAAGTTTTATTAGGAAGCTGGTTCAAAGTTTAGAATCTTTGATCCCTACCCAGACATACTAAATCAGAATCTGCATTTCAACAAGTTTCTTACATTGATTCATATGTACATTAAAGTTTGAAAAGTACTGGTCTAAAGGAAAGGATTTAGTCTTCATTGTGGAAACCAGTGAGCCCCTTTAATTTCTTGTGTGGATAATATGTTACAATTAAAGGAAATAGCATTGGACTTGTATTAATTTTAAAATGGCATTAGTTTAAAGCGTAAATATGCTAAAGAGATAAAAGATGGTACATGCTGAAAGACTTCTGTTACAAATTGTTCAGGGTTTTTGCCTTACATCACAGAAACACAGAAAACAAAATTATCTTTTAAACCAGAATTCAAAAAAATTATTATCTTTCAATTGCTTATATAGCACATTCTACAAAATAATATTGAAAACCAAATATGCTGTGTTACAGGCAAGTTTGTCTGAGTCAGAAAGATCTAAATTATTCAGCTTATCTTGACACTTTTACACTATAGAATATTTTCCATCTAGGCTAAAATATGATATCTGTTACTTGGATAGATGTGACCTAAAATCATGTAAGCTGTTTACTTCTAAGGTTAAATACCTATTTCTTATACTGTAATATAAAGTAGTAAGTGTCTCTTATAGCAACCACATGTATTCAAATATAATATGGGTCTTTCTAGAGCAAACATTTGTGAAATAAATCTTCCAATTTTCTTTGAGTTTCCTTATTAAATAAAAACTGTATTTGCTTTATTGTCTAAAATGTTAGAGGCTTTGCAGAGGTTTCATACAACTTAAGAAAAGACAGGTTTCTTATCTTTACTGCAAATTTGAATAATATTGTAAGCATATGCAATTTTAATATTTGTTTTAAGAGGAAATTATTTAAATTCAGAACACAATAAAATATAATTATTGATGAAAGAAGCTATCATTAATTTTTATTGCTTTAATTATTTGGAAAACATGACACATTAGCTTTTATTTCTTAATAGTACATATGCAGGTACACATCATATATGTTGCAGGTTAGGTTCCAGACCACTACAATAAGGCAAATATCACAATAAAGCAAGTCACATAGATTTTTTTGGCTTTCCAATACATATAAAAGTCATGTTTACACTGTAGGCTAAGTGTGCAGTAACATTATATCTAAAAAATTATATATCTTAATTAAAAATAATCTTTGCTAAATAAATGCTACTGATCATCTGAGCCCTCAGTGAGTCATGATCTTTTTGCTGGTGGAGGGTCTTCCCTTGATATTGATGACTACTAACTAATTAGGGTGGTGGTTCCTGAAGGTTGGGGTGGCTATGATAATTTCCTAAAACAAGACAACAAAGAAATTTGCCACATTGATTGACTCTTCATTTTACAAAAGATTTCTCTGTAGCGTGTGATGCTGTTTGATAGCATTTTATGCAGTATAGAACTTCTTTTGAAATTGGAGCCAATACTCTCAAGCCCTGGCACTACTTTATCAGCTAAATTTATCTAAATTTATCATTTCAACAGTGTTTAACCATCTTCCAGGAATACATTCCATCTCAAGAAATCACTTTCTTTGCTCATCCATAATAATAAGTAATTCTTCATCCATAATAATGAGTAATTCTTCATCTTCATCTTTATGACAAAATTGCAGCAATTCAGTCACATCTTCAAGCTCCACTTCTAATTCCAGTTTTCTTTCTATTTCCACCATATCTGTAGTGACTTCTGCCAATGAAGTCTTAAACCCCTCAAAGTCATCTATCAAGGTTAGAATCAGTTTCTTCCAAATTTTTTGGTAATGTTGATATTTTTTAATCCTCCTATGAATTATGAATATTTTTAATGACATCTAGAATTGCAAATTGTTTCCAGAGTGATTTCAGTTTGCTTTGCCCAGATTTATCAGAGGAATAACTACCTATGAAAAGTATAGCATCATAAAATATATTTCTTAAGTAATAAGACTTGAAAGTCAAAATTACCCCTTGATCTATAGGCTGCAGAATGGGTATTGTGTTAGCAGGTATGAAAACAATATTAATCTTTTTGTATATTTCCAGCAAAGCTCTTGGGTAATGAGGTGCATTATCAATGAGCAGTAATGTTTTGAAATAAATCTTGTTTTCTGAGTAGTAGTCTCAACAGTGAGCTTAAAATATTTAGTAAACCATTCTGTAAACAGATGTTCTATTATTCAGACATTTTTTTCTATTTATAGGGCACAGACAGAGTAAATTTAGCAAAATTCTTATAGGCTCTAAGATGTTAGGAATGGTAAATGAATACTGGCTTTAACTTAAAGTCACCAACTGCCTTAGCCCCTAACAAGAGAATCAGTATGTTTTTTGAAGTTTTGAAGCCAAGCATTGACTTATCCTTTCCCACTATCAATGTCCTAGATGGCCTCTTCTTCTAATAGAAGGCTATTTAATTTACATTACAAATTTTTTGTTGAGTGTAGCCACCTTCATCAATTATTTTAGCTAGGTCTTCTGGATAACTTGCTGCAGCTTCTCCACAAACACCTGCTGCTTCACGTTGCACCTTTCATGTTATGGAGATGGCTTCTTTTCTTGAACCTCATGAACTAACCCCTGTTAGCTTCCAACTTTCTTCTTCAGTTTCATCACCTCTTTCAAATTTCACAGAACTGAAGAGCGTTAAAGCCTTGGTCTGTATTAAGTTTTGGCTTAAGGGAATGTTGTGGCTGGTTTGTTCTTTCCAGACTACTCAAACTTTCTCCATATCAGCACTGAGGATTTTCCCCTTTCTTATCATTGATATATTCACTAGAGTAGCACTTTAAATTTCCTTCAATATCTTTTCCTTTGCATTTACAACTTGTCTAACTATTTGGCAAAAGATACCTAGGTTTTGGCCTATCTCAGCTTTTGAAATGCCTTCGTCACTAAGTTTGGTCATTTCTAGCTTATGACTTACAGTGAGAGATCATGTGACTCTTCCTTTCACTTGAACACTTAGAGGCCATTGCAGGGTTATTAATTAGCCTAATTTCGGCCAGGGGCAGTGGCTCATGCTGGTAAGGGAGGCAGAGGCAGGTGAATCACCTGAGATCAGGAGTTTAAGACCAGTCTGTCCAATATGGTGAAACCCCGTCTCTACTGAAAAAAAAAAAATACAAAAATTAGCCAGGCGTGGTGGCACACACCAGTAGTCCCAGCTACTCAAGAGGCTGAGACAGGAGAATTGTTTGAACCCAAGAGGTCGAGGTTGCAGTGAGCTGAGATAATGCCACTGCACTGCAGCCTGGGTGACAGAGTGAGACTCCATCTCAAAAAATAAAATAAAAAATAAAATAAAATAAAAAATAATTAGCCAAATTTCAACATTGTTGTGTCTCAGGGAGTAGGAAGGTCCAAGGAGAGAGAAATAGGGGGAACAGCTGGTTGGTGGAGCAGTCAGAACACATACAACATTCATCTATTAAGTTTGCTGTATTATATGGGTGTAGTTTGTGTCACTCTAAAACAGTTACAATAGTAACATCTAATATCACTGATAACAGATCACCACAACCAACACAATAAAAAAGAAAAAGTTTAAAATATTATGAGAATTGCCAAAATGTGACACAGAGACACAAAGTGAGTCCATGCTGTTGGAAAATGATACTTACTAACTTGTTCGATGCAGAATTGCCATCATCCTCCAGTTTGTAAAAATACAAAACAAAACAAAAAGAACTCTCACAATATCTGCCAAATGCAATAAAGCAAAGCACTATAAAATGGGTTATGTCTATATACAGATACTCCTTCTCTTTAATGAGTTTTGGTTGTTGTTATATTTTCTTTAATTGCATTACTTTCACTCTGTGGGATATCATTGTGAACTGCTGGTAGATTGCCACTGTCTGCTACAATTTATTTTATTCTATGTCTTGAAGCTCAGGTGACCAAGATTATTTTCATGTGCCATTTACTAATACTACTTTAACAAATATTTCAATGCCTATTAGATGACGAATGTACATTTGATAATAGGAATGCAAAAGGAAATAAAACATCTCTACCCAGAACTCATATTCTAATTGGAGATGAAGGTCAAGTAAAAATATAATTATTTTTGTATATTAGAAGCCTTGAATCATTATAGACAAATATGAAAGGTATACTGAACTTCTACGTGTCAGATCAACTTTTTCTTGCCTTATTCTCTGGAACGCAATGTTAGGAATAATCTCCTAACACTTTTTTATGGGTCACATGGATTATAAATGTATATGGACATTTTGTAAGGTATTTGGCCACATCACAAGTGTTTTGAAATGAGTGTTTAAATCATTTATTTTGAAACAATAGTTCCACACCTAGGAATTTCTACAGATAACAATCAGACATGTGCACAAAGAGATATGTAAGAGAATATTCACTCCAGTATTGTTTATGATAAAGAGAAAATGCTGCTGCTACATAATGCTATGCTACCATTAAGATGATGTTGTAGAACATAAGTAATAGCATTGAAAGGTATAAATAATATATTATATGATAAACTTACAAAAGAAAGGGGATAATGTTATTCCTCTTTTGAAAGAAAATATATGTGCATGCATGTGTCTAGAAAATTTCAGACAACATATGTCTCAAAATACCTCTAGATGGTAATACTGAGAAAAAATGGAAAAAAAATCCCAATTGTATTTTATATATAGTGCATATATATTCTTCCTGAGAATAAACAGACTAATTTTTATGAATTGGTATTTTAAAGAGGACATTTTGTTTCATATTTATCCCTATGGATAACTTCTAAAATTATTTAGAGATCACCCCCTACACAAAGGAAAATCTTTACAGACATAGTATCTATATTTTTGTATCTCTTGCTCTTCTTTTTTCACTTGCTACACCTCTCCCCTCATCCTATCATCCCAATAATGGATTTTAATATCTATCCCTAAGTGTCCTAAATATTTCATTAAGGTATTTTGAAATTTCCAAAACTTGAAAAATTTCTAGCATATTTAAAACATTCCCATATCTGGTCTCATTGCGTTTTATTTTCCCAAATTGTCTTAGCTAAAAAAACACTATGTTTGTTTCAGTGTAAGAAAAACTGAGTATCATATAAGTTTCCAGACATCCCAAGAAGTGGTTATTTACTCAAAATCTTCACAGTATTTTTGTGGCTCTCCTGCCACAGCATGAGTGAAATATTTCTCACTGACATTTTCCTCTATTATGTGAGAAAGGTGTATTACTGTTTCTCTGTGTGCAGGACATATTCTTTTCAATGTGAAGTTGGGTGGTTAATGAAACTTATTTATTCTATTTTCCTAAAAGCTAAGCACTTATAAATATTTTTCATGATTCTCATTATGATTTACCATATCTAAATATTCTTTTTAATTCCAGTGATAATATGGACTTGGATAACATTAAATCTACAAGCATATATTAATCCCCTACTATAAGATAGCATAATATCGGGAACACTGGGAAAACAAATAAATATGAAAAAATGAAAACGCTGGATTAGAGCCCTGAGAGGTCATCAAGATAGCTGACTAGAGGCAACCAACACTCATCTCTACAAAGAAGGACAAAACAACAGATGGATAACCATATGTCAAATGGAAGGTCTAGCGGAGAACACTGGAATTCACCAAGAAAGTGACAAAGACCCTCTGAGGCACAGAAATGCAAGATGGCAACATAGGGAAGGGAAGCAGCTGACCAGAATCAGCTCAGAGCCAACAAACCCCCCGTTTTGGGGAAAACTTAAATTGTAGATCTCCAGCAATCTACATTTCTATCACAGATGCCTGCAGTTCTAACTATAGAAGAGCCCCTCAGCAGTCACAAGCCCTCAGCCTAATATAGAGAGCTGCCCAGAGTCCACATGACTACATTATCCCAGACAGGGAATTCACACTGGGTCCAACTCATACCCCTGAACCCAGGCTGCAGCAGCACAGTGCCATTTTGAGGGCAGAGCCACTACCAGGTGACATCATGCTCTGGGCCAAATAGCCCCTGCATTTTTACATGCCTAGGTCCCCACTTACATCTTCCTACATCCACCCAGAGGGCTACAGTATAGAAAAACCAGCTGGAATCAACAATGCTGCTGCATCACCAGCACCTGAACCCGTGCAGTTTACTACACCCCAGGAAGCAGGATGTTTGGCACATCAGGGAGGCTGCCCTCAGGATATAGGGAACTAAAGCACATGCTTCCCAGAACCCGAGACCTGCCTGCCTAGGGAAGCAGCCATTGACATTGACCCTGCCCAGTGCAGCAGCAGAACCACCCCACATCTATGCACTGTCCAGAAGACCAAGGACTGGTCCAGCCAAGGCCCATCTCCTCCATCACCAGTGCCCACATGCACTAACCAGTGGCCTGAGGACTGCACATGTGACATCCCTAACCCCAGAAAACTCACTCCACAGCCTCCACATGCTGAGCCACTGAGGAATTCACACCCTGAGTCACTGAGGAATTCACAGTAACCAATGTTAATTACAACTGAAGAAATCATATAGAGAGTATACTACTTCAGGCATGAGAACCCAGAGCCAAAGCACCCTATTCAACTGATACTGCAGACACATCTACAAAAAAACTCTTTCTCTATAAGCTACTCAATAAAATTAGAAGAAGCAACTGTTACACCAGATGCACAGATATCAACATAGGGATAGGCCGGGCACGGTGGCTCACGCCTGTAATCTCGGCACTTTGGGAGGCCAAGGTGGGTGAATCACCTGAGCTCAGGAGTTCATGACCAGCCTGGCTAACATGGTGAAAACCCATCTCTACTAAAAATAGAAAAATTAGTCAGGCATGGTGGTGGGTGCCTGTAGTCTCAGCTACTCAGGAGGCTGAGGCAGGAGAATCACTTGAACCCGGGAGGCAGAGGTTGCAGTGAGCTAACTCCATTGCACTCCAGCCTGGTCAACAAGAGCAAAACTCCGTCTCAAAACAAACAAACAAAAACATAGGGACACAAGAAACATAAAAAGGTAAGGAAACATACCACCTCCAAAGAAAGACAAGAATTCCCCAACAACAGATCCCAAAGAAAAGGAAATGTATTAAATGACTGAAAATAAATCCAACATTATGATTTTTTTAAAAACTCAATGAGATACAAGAGAACACAGAGAGATAATACAAGCAAATCAGAAAAACAATTCATTATCTAAATGAGAAATTCGACAGAGGTAGATATTAAAAAGAACCAAATAGAAAACTTGAAACTGAAGAACCCAGTGAATGAAATTAAAAATAAAATGGAGAATTTTAACAATAGACTAGATGAAGCAGAAGAAAAGCGTTCTGACCTTGAAGAAAGGTCTTTTGAAATAAACCAGTCAGACAAAAGAGAAAATTTAAAAAAAAGAAAAGAATGAAGAAAGCTTATGTGACATATAGGATATCATTAAGTGAAAAACCAAGGGTCTTTTCTCCACAAATATCACATTTCAAGGGTTGTGACTGGCAGCAAGATATAAGTGAGTTTCCCTCTCTCATATACGCGAAAATCTATTCCATAGGAGGACAGAAATAGGAGGTAATCTAGGTAGATTGTATCCCCATTTTTATAGGTAAAAACAAAATAAAACTGGCCTCTGTACCATAAAATAACTTGACCAAGGTAATCCTGACTATTACAAATCAAGCGCTCTTGTGCTGTTTGAATATAGTGGTGTAAAAAGCTCATAATACTGCATTACTTACAAATAATTATTGAACATTTATTGCACATGATGCTCTTTCCTCAACAGAACAAACACAGTCAGCCATGATCTCAGTTTCCTAGCATCCAGTTTGCATTTAGTAAGATTCTGAAATGCTTTTGGTGTGAGATAGGGGAAGTGAACCAAGTGTGAGATTCAGTACAGTTTTTAATCTTGAAAAACATAGTAGTGTCTATCTTAGAAAAGGCTTATACATTTTTTCATATAAGCTCCACATATGCATTCATTTTGATATTTTAGTGTTTCAATTTCTATGGATACTAATCTTACTCCCAAATTAAACCTGTCTGTTCTCTGTTTATGCCTTAACCCTGGGGAAGAAACTTGTGACATGGAGATTAAATTGATATCAGTGCCTATTATATTTAATTTTGCCCTGTTGTTTTCATGTGTGGTACAGAATATTATGCTTTTTCAACAATTTGTGCTGTTTACTAAGGCACACTTTAAACAATGACGGACAATATGAAAATAATTTAGAATTAGCACTAGTCCTATGGTACACACTTACTTTTCCGATTCAAGTTAACCTCTTTAGGTTTCTGAAAACAAATGTTGCAGAAAAAAGGAAAATATGCAAAATTATGAAGCCAACACAAGCATACACATATTCTAAGACCACATTGCTACGATTGCCAAGAAGACAATTAAAAATGCACCAATTAGGGGTCTTCTTATATTTCTACTGCCACTGGAACAATGAACTTTGTTCACTAAAGTTCTGTCAATATTACCGCCATTTGTGGCTTTTGATTAATGGTATTTGAGGTTACAAAACTACATCTGTATGGTATATATATTTAATAAAATAGAATCTAATTTTTATATATATAATGTTTGTTGTCAAAGAAGAGAGTCTTCCTTATCCTGAGGAATAATTATCAATCACAAAAGAACTATAAATGGAAATTTAATTCATTAATTGGCCTATGGTTCTTCCCTGCTGAGGACATTATCCTTATTCTGTCTTATGTATAAATGAATTTTAAGGATGAGATGGCTTAGAAATGAATAGTATTATTTCAGCAGAATTTTTGCTATGCTCTATCCTTACTCATTATCATTATGACTAAAAATTATATCCCATATCTTTGTAATCTCTTTACTAAATATAGAAATATTCTTTGAAACCAGGTAGACTAGAGTATTTGAGAAAAATTGCATAATACTTAAGATCTCTTTAGGTGTCAATCATTATTTTATCTCTTGCTGGTAGGGTGATACTAGACAAGTTACTTAACCTCTCTGTGCCTCAATTGCTTGATTGTAAAATAATGATAACAATAATACGTGGGGCTGCTCCAAAGATCAAAAGAAATGATGAATGTAACATGCTAACAAAGGAGCATAAGCCATGGTGTGAATAGTAACTTACATTATTGGTTTCAATTTTTCACCCCTCCTTTTGCCATGTATATTCATCAGGGTTCTCTAGAGGGACAGAACTAATAGGATATATATATATATATATATATATATATATATATATGTGTGTGTGTGTGTGTGTGTGTATATATGTATATATATATGGGATATATATATGGGATATATGTGTGTATGTATATATATATGGGGGTATATATATTTATATAGGGGAGTTTATCAAGTATTAATGCACACTATCACAAGGTTCCACAATAGGCTGTCTGCAAGTTGAGGGGCAAAGGGAACCAGTCTGAGTCCCAAAACTGAAGAACTTGGACTACGATGTTTGAGGTCAGGAAGCATCCAGCACGGGAGAAAGATGTAGGCTGGGAGGCTGGGCCAGTCTCTCTTTTCACATTTTTCTGCCTGCTTATATTCTAGCCAAGCTGGCAGCTGATTAGATTGTGCTCACCCAAATTAAGGGTGAGTCTGCCTTTCCCAGCCCACTGACTCAAATGTTAGTCTCCTTTGGCAATACCCTCACAGACACACCCAGGGTCAATATTTTGTATCCTTCAATCCAATCAAGTTGACACTCAGTATTAACCATCACACCATGTAACTTTTCAGTTCCTCCCACTAAAGGGATAATGCATATCTTCCTTCCCCTTGGCTTTGACCCATAGAACAAACAGAAAGTTAGTGTTCTGGACCTTAGCCAAAGCCTCGAAGTTTCATGTGTTTCCCTTACACATTTATGCCACTGCTAATCCTAATAAAAGAATATTATTTTGTTAATACAGCTAACAGAAAGGAGTTACTCCAGCCAACCCATTACCTGCAGTGGGAAATAGGGCCACCCTAGCTCCCGCAGACTGAAAAAGAAATAAACTGAACCTACCTCCAAATTAGGGAATGCCCACGAAGCCCAGAAACACATGAATAATAATAGTTTATTGTTTTAAGCCACTGAACTTGGAGGTAGATTTTTTATGCAGCAAAAATTGGCAGATACAGTATACAATCAATAAAGATTAGCTGTTGTTGTGGTTATCATTTACTATTGTTTGAAAGAGAAGCCCAATAAAAATAAATAAAGCAAATCAGTATGATAATTAGTAAAGTTCAGAACTCTGTTTTCTAAACATGAGGCTTTTAAAGAAATAATGTTTTATCTACTCTCGTTTGTTTTCTGATACCGCTGTTGGCAGACAGCACCTTCTTCAGGAAAAGGAAATGTAAATGCTTGGGAGAGTTTTGTCCAATCTGCTACTTCTCCAAGGAAAATAGAATCCTATAATAAACAATCTTGTGATCACAGATGTATAAATGTAATGGCGATGCTACAAATACACATGCAAACTTCAAATACATATCTCCCTCCTACATATTCTTCCGCAAATATTCTGCCTCATCTCTCAGAGGGAATTGCAAGCATTTCATCTGGAAGTCTCAGTGTGTGGCTCTCCCCAGTGAAGCCAAGGCGAAAAAAAAAAAAAACCCATTAGAGCTGTAACAAAGCATAGGGTCAGGAGACAGAGGTTTTTTTTTTTTACAAAAAATTAAAGGGCAAAGGGAGAAGAAAAATGGAGTCAGAGGTACTTAACTATTTGAACTCACAAATTTGAAGTTTTAAAAGCATATAAAAATAGATGCCCTTCAGCTGAATGTGGTGCACAACTTGGGTTTCTCCTTCTAGGGTGCATACTGTTTAGGTATTTAGTTAGCATGTAAGCCGGAGTAGTTAGTGAGTTTTGGTATAAAAGACTACATGAAAAAACTGGCTTAAAATACAAATAAAAGATGTACTATAATCCTGTGCCTATTGTGACTAAACTCTCTAAGAAAGGTGGAACAATCTTGTCATAAGAGAAATAATAATAAATAGTTTAAAAATCAGTCCACCTTTAAATTGAATTGTGTATTCCAGAGGGAAATCGCAGTTTGTTCCTATATATTGCTTTGCCCTTCAGCTCAGCTGTTGGCCTTGCATTAATATTCAGGCAGCATCAGTGCCAGTCTTGGTGATTCACTGAGGTATTAGGAATATGCAAATGAGCAAGAGCTTTTTATGTCGATGGTTTGTCTTTCTTACATGTTTGAAGAAATAATTGGAACCAATCAGCTACTGATAACTTGCATATAGATGACTATTGCTCTGGAAGCTAAAATTGTTTAATAATTTGTCTTATACCAGCCCAAAGGTTTGATTTTAATCAATCTCTTGAAACAGTACTCCTAATATCTCTTAAACTGACTTAGAGGTTAAAGTGTCACATTACTTCAATTTTCTGAATTACAGTGGCAGCATTTTGGAGTGAGCACTGTACAAACAGTTTAACATGTATACTGTTTTTACTTGTACTTTTTATTTTTCCCTAGATCTTTATCCATTTTCCTTGAGTATTTAAAAACTGGAGGAGTTTGTGGAGTATTCTAGGTAGATGAACTCTAGAACTTCTGAAATGTGGAGACAGAATAGATAGAAAGGAGAGAGAAAAAAATAGTATATAGCATGGGCCTTATCTACCTGCTCAGCTTCTCATATTTGGCAATAATTAATGCTTGATTTTAAAATCACATTAATGTTATCTGAATGACATATATTAATGAGAAAGAACAAATGCTAACAAGATGCATAATTCATTTTGGATAGAAAAAAATAACATTTGTAAAGAAAAATCAAAACATAAGTAAATGAATTAGGTAAATTTTAATATAAATTTTGTTGACATATTTATCTTGATAGACATTTTGTCATGCAGTTTAACAATTTAAAATTTTTTTCTGAAGCAGTGTGACACACTGAAAAATGTCACAATACAATATAGAATATTTCTATTATTGTGCCCTGCAAGTGACTAAAACATTTGTGGTTATTTTCTTTTGATGTTCTAGCACTGTCTTGTTTCTATGAAGAAATAACCTTCAAATTGCCACAGCTTGTTGAATGTCTATAGAGAACTTATTTATGACTGTGTGAAACAACCAGCATTCTGCTAACATATAGTCATTTTCATTTAATGGAGGAATTATTTCAGATATAGAAAATACTTTTGTAAAAAAATTATAAAGTTATTTGATTCCTCTCTATCTATAAAGATGAGTTTTGAGTTTTATATTAAAAGGCAAATACCAGGTAGTTCATGTTAGGTTATGTTCTGTTTTTTTTGTTGTTGTTGTTTCTGCTGTTTTTGGTTTTTAAATTTTGGTTTGAAACAACAAAGGTTTAATGATTGCACATGCTACATATATCACAGGTTGGTAGAGGAGCTCTATTCATTATAGATTTTGAGGGCTCTAGGTTGATAGTAGTTCCAGATTGGCATATACTCCCCTACTTATCATGCCAGAGAGGAGAGCGGCTCTGGAGGGTCTTGAACCAACAATTCAATGCCCAAGCCCTAAAGTGACACGTATCACTTCTGGCTACAATTAATGACTGAAATGGCCACATGGCCACACCCAACTTTAAGGGATGGAGAAGGAAATATATTCCAAAGTGCCCGGAAGGAGTGGGGAAATGGAATATTAATGCATATTCATAATTTCAGCCCCATGACACTGCATTTGTATATTTTCAATAGAAAGATCAAATGATTTGCCAATGTCATATTTCTAATTAAAGGAAGAAAAAACATAACCCTCTCAGGAATATTCACTAACTGGCAGAAAATGAGACATTAAAACCTTCCTGGAAAAATATGTTGTGTGTGTGCGTGTATGTGTGTGTGTGTGTATGTAACTGTATGTTATTACTGCATGCCCTATGATTGACTAAAAGTTCTGTATATGTATATATACTTTATTTGGAGCTGGACTGAGTTGAGGCTAGATATATGGGTACTCAGTAGGATAGTTTATTTCAAAGGGGACCTTAACATTTAATGAAAATATAAAGTATTGGAGAAAAACATTTTTCAGAACCCCTTTTTAGAAGAATACTAAATACAATTACTGGGCTTATTTTGTTTTGTCAAGCTACTTGGGGTGTGACTACTGTAATGGATTTTTTTAAGTAACCATAGATGATCACTACATAATTTACTAAGAATGTGGAACTAATGAACTAGATCTGGCTGTTATCAGCCAGTGGGGTATGGTAATTTAGAGCCAGGGATTTTTGACAACCAGATTTGCCTTTCTTCTGACCTTTGCCCACAAAACAGTCAACTTGCCCTACAAATAAAAACTGAACAAATATTAAAAGAGTAGTGGTTTGAATAAGTCAAATTGTTCATCCTGTGGCTGAGGCATTATATTGCCCATTAATCTCCAGAATATGACTTTGCTGATTTGACTCTCTAAATAGCAACTACCTCCTTTCCTCACCATTCCATGCAGTGCATCCCATCAAATATCATACAGCTGGTCCCAGACAAGAGAACAACATTGTTAAGTCAATGATATTGTGAATTAATGCATTAGGCCTATGTAAGAAAATATAGCTACATAAAAAGCAAAAACCAGTGAATATAAATGGTCTTATGCTCTAGCCATTTATCCCTCTCTTATTTTCCATTTCATGAGGACTGAATTCCTCGTAATCATAGTTGAAAATTTTTATGATGATTGTAATTTGCCTAAAAAATAATTCAGTATAGATAGTGTGTGCATTTTAACAAGGAATTTCCATTCCAGGAACAGTCATATATCACTTTTTCACTGAGAACACACTCCTCCACACCAGAGGCAATGATCACAAACACATTAACTATCTTTGTCTTTGGTCATATCCAGATGTTTTAGCAATCACCATATTTCATATCAGAAGTGGGTTTTCATTGATGAAATTAGTGATTACTTTATTAATTGGCATGACATGTTAGAAATGGTTTTTCTTTGGTAAAATTAAAAGCTTTCAACTTAAATGAATTGTCTAAATTAGTATAAAGACACCCCTCAATCTCAAATAAACAGGACGTAAAAATCCAGCAAAGTTAGTAGCTTCTACCCTTACAGATTGTGCCAAAGACTCGGTCTATAAACTTTTCTGTATCAAGCCTCTGCTTTAGAGGATTTTGGTTGCCTGATGCTTTTAAGAGTAACTGAGTCCTGCTTCTGGGATGCTGTTCGGTGTTTAGTCAATCTTTCTTGTAAGTTAAGAGGGTCAAAGCTCCTGAAATAACAGACAGTTGGGACTTCATCAAGCTTACAGAACAGGCTGTATGAACAATGCTTTCCTCTTTATCAGTAAACACCTCTATTATAATAGAGCTTGTTCTAGGATTTGACTTTATATAAACCTGGTTGCAATGTTTGAGGGAAGTAACTAGCTTTTATTCATATGGAAGATTCAGTTGGCTACTATTACTTGTTAAAAGTAAACAAACAAAAAAACCCTAAGAATTCTACATGTTCAAATTTTCTTAGGTTCATGCCCAGCATACTTAAATATAAGTTAATATTAATATCAGTATAAATTAATAGTATCTCCATTTTTACTGCTTGACATAGAGTAGTAAAAGTTTACCTCATTTACTGGGATGGTCTTTAAAAAGTATGTTGTAGTAATTAACATTGACTAAATAACTAATTGCTAATCACTATTTTCATCTCAGAGCATGAGCTTCCATGAAAAAAAGGAAATCAGGAAGTTATACTAGAAGATCATATTATTACAGATGATAAGGTTATCTACTTTTTCATTTTTATTATTTAAAACAAATTTATCTTCTGAAAGATCATTTTACATGCAAGAAGTCATTAAATTAGGGTTTTAGTAAATCACATACAAATAAAAAAATAAATAAAATTTGTAAAAATAATGAAAATCACAAATTCTTAGATATCTGTATAAAATAAGGACCACTTCCCTATCTCATTCTATGAAGCCAACATGACCCTGATACAGAAACCTGGAGAAGACACAGTGAAAAACAAAAACTACAGGCCAATATCCCTGATGAACATAGAAACAAAAATCCTCGCTGAAATACTAGGAAAATGAATCCAGCAACACATCGAAAGGTTAATTCACCATGACGAAGTAGGCTTCATTTCTGATATGCAAGATTGGTTCAACATATGCAAATTAGTAAATGTGATTTATCACATACACAGGATTAAAAACAAAAACCATATGATCATCTCAATAGATGTGGTAAAAGCTTTTGCTAAACTCCAACATCCCTTCACAATAAAAATCTTCAATAAAGTAGGCATCGAAGGAACATACCTCAAAATAATAAGAGTCATTTGTGTCAAACCCACAGCCTACCTCATACTGTGTGGGAAAAACTGGAAGCATCCCCCTTGAGAACTGGAATAAGACAAGAATGCCCACTCTCACCACTCAGATTCAACATAATACTGAAAGTCCTTGCCAGAACAATCAGTCAAGAGAAATAAATAAAAGACATCAAGATAGAAAAAGAAGAAGTTAAACTATATCTCGTCATGGAAAATATGGTTCTGTACCTGGAAAACACTACACTTGATCTTAGCCAAAAGGCCGAGAAGTGATGTACCTGGAAAACACTAAAGACTTCACCAAAAGGTGCTTGGAACTGACAAGCAAAATTTCAGGACACAAAATGAATGCATGAAAATCAGTAGCACTTCTATACACCAATAACATTCAAGCTGAGAGCCAAATCAATAATGCAATCCAATTTATGATAGAGGCAAAAGATAAAATAAAATACCTAGGAATACATCTAACCAAGGAGGTAAAGGAGTTCTACAAGGAGAACTGCAAACGCTGCTAAAATAAATCATAGATGACATAATCAAATGGAAAAACTTTCCATGCTCATGAATTAGAAGAATCAATATCATTTAAATGGCCATATGGCTCAAAGCAATTCACAGACTCAATGTTGTTCCTATTAAACTACCATCATTTTTCACAAAACTAGAGAAAAACTATTCTAAAATCCATTTGGAATTTGAAAAGAGCCCAAATAGGCAAAGCAATCTTAAGGAAAATGAACAGAGCTGGAGGCATAACATTATCTGACTTCAAACTAAACTACAAAACTACAGTAATCAAAACAGCATAGTCCTGGTACAAAAATAGACACATAGACCAACGGAACAGAATGGAAATCCCAGAAATAAAGCTACACCCATATAGCCATTCGGATCATCAACAAACTCAGCAACAAATAAGCCCATGAGGAAAGTACTCTCTATTCAATAAATGGTGCTGAGATAGCTGGCATATGCAGAAGAATGAAACTGGACCCCTACCTTTTGCCATATGCAAAAATTAACTCAAGATTGATTAAAGATTTAAATATAAGACCTCAAACTATAAGAATCCTGGAAGAAAAATTGGGAAACACCATTCTAGACATCAGCCTTGGGAAAGAATTTATGACTAAGTTCTCAAAAGCGATTGCAAACAAAAATGAAAATTGACAAGTAGGACCTACTTTAACTAAGGAGCTTCTGCACAGCAAAATAAATTATCAACAGAGTAAACAGACAACCTACAGAATGAGAGAAGATATTTACATACTGTACATCTGAGAAATGTCTAATATTAAGAATACATTAGGAACTTAATGCAACAAACAAAAACCAAACAACCCCATTAAAACCTGGGCAAAGGACAGACACTCCTCAAAAGAAAACATACATGTGGCCAACAATCATATGAAAAAATGCTTATATCACTAATCATCAGAGAAATGCAAATCAAAACCATGGTAGGATATCATCTCACACAATCAGAATGGCTATTAGTAGTAAAAAGTCAAAAAACAACAGATGCTGGTGAGGCTGCAGAGAAAAGGGAACACTTGCATACTGTTGGTGGGAATGCAAATTAGTTCAACCACTGTGGAAAGCAGTTTGGAGATTTCTCAAAGAACTTAAAACAGAACTATCATTTGACTCAGCAATCCCATAACAGGGTATGTATCCAAAAGAAACTAAATCATTCCTCCAAAATACACATGCACTCGTCTGTTCACGGCAGCACTATTCACAATAACAAAGAGATGGAATCAACTTAGGTGTCCAACAATGGTGGACTAGATAAAGAAAATGTGGTACATATACACCATGGAATACTACACAGCCACAAAAGAGAATAAGATCATGTCCTTTGCAGCAACATGGATGCAGCGTAATCCTAAGCAAATTGACACAGGAACCAAAAACCAAATATCACATATTCTCACTTATAAGTAGCAGCTAAACATTGGGTACTCATGGACACAAACATAGCAACAATAGACACTGGGGACTACCAGAGGAGAGAAGAAGGAGGGGACAGATGTTGAAAAAATAACTACTGGGTACTATGTTCTGTGCCTGGTTGATGGGATCCAGTGTACCCCAAACCTCAGAATCACACAATATACCCAGGTAACAAACCTGGCCATGTAACCCCTGAATCTGAAAGTTGAAATTATTAACAAAGAAATAATATTTGCCAACGCACCAAGTTTAAAAAGCCAGGCACAGAGACAAACCATTTTGCTCAAAATTACTCCTCAACTAGTCCAAGAACAGACTTAATAATTTACTGTCTCAATAAATTAACTTTTTCCCAAAGAACCTATGCATCTCTTGTGTGCCAGGGATGCTGTTGTACAGAGGATACTGTGATTACAATATCTATTAATAGTGTAGTTAAATAAGCAATATATATGCATACATATACATACATTTATAGTTGTACGCAGTCATCGTTGTTTCCTCTGTTTTGAAGTTGTTTGATTAATTTACCAGTCACCCTTTTATGACGGCTTCAGAAAAGAGTGTCTCTAGGGTAAGCAAAAAATTAATGCTGGATATGAGTGTCTGAAAGCTGGTTTTGTTCAGGGTGAAGGTTAGGGAATTATTAATCTTCTTGAAGAATCTGACAAATAGGAACACAATGTAGGTTTGTATTATGAGCGTTCACTTTTAAAAAAGTTTTCAGTTAGCTGAGCCATAATATTAATGGAATATTTAAAGATGACTTCCTTTACTAAGAGTTATCTTATTAGGATTGTTTTTATAGGATGCTAGGATTATTTTTGTATGCTAATTCTAGAGTTCTTCTGTAAATAAATATAATTTAGATAACTTCTTCCTATAGTATTTTGCAGGTTTCCGTCTTGTATTATTTAAATCTATTTTATTCAAATCAAAAGTTTTTGGAGGTAGACACAAAGCATTTTTGTATTTACTACATATGTGACACTGTGATTGGCTCAAAATATGTGAGCAATGCATATTTTCTAGGAATAAATGGATATCTAGAAATGATGGCGTTCCAGATAGTAAAATAAAGAGTGACCCTTTAAAATTTTATTTATAGAATATTAAAAAAGTAAATCATGTTATTTATATCTAAAAAGAGAAGAAACATAAGTCTTATAGAATGTGGTTAGATTATTTGAATAATGCATTGCTTACTTGGCATCATGATGTGTCAATGAATTGATCTCACTCTGCAGAAACGTTACTTATGAGTTTTTCTTCCTATTTTCTTAAAATTTTGAGGAATAAAAATATATTACAGTGCATAAGTACTAGCAGATGGTGCACAAATCCTTATTCATAAATATTTAGATCTTGATTTGACAAGAAAAATATAAGACTACAATATATGTCGTAGTCTTTCCATGTTAGTGTATAACTCTATTCTTCAGTTGTTGCTAGTGCAGATATAATGTCTTTAAAAGTCTTTTATTACAGCAATGCATTTCCCCAAGGAGGAGTATTTATAAATATATGAATCAAGGTGATGCATTTTGCTGGTATTATTTTTTTTTGCCTTCCTGGATTTGTTTTCATGACTTACAAAACATTTCACAACAAAATGAGGCAACAGGAATAGCCATATTGAAATAGACGAATAATTCAGTTATTCCGGAAACTATTATATGAATGTGGAGGCGTTTTGTTATTTTTGTTCTTATAACCAGAGAAATACGTACTTGAAACAAAATGATTACTCTAAATGATTAGCCTGTCTCCCAAATAATCTAAAATTAAAGCTTATCTTTTCAGAATTCTTCAGATTATGGTCACCTGTAGAAAATTTTCCATCCAAACCTAAACATAACAGCTTCATACCAGCTTAATCATGAATCTGTCTTTATGACATTAGAAATATTTATTTAAAATCTTTCTATCATTGTCAGTTCAGAATAATTTGATCAGTTTAGATGAATTAAACAATAAATCAGAAGATCAAAAAGTTATAAGCAATGTGATAGTCTATGATCTGTCTGCTTTCTTTTAATCTTTCAATTGGGTGAAACTTTTGTCCTTGATTCTGTTTCTTTTGCTCGAGATTTCAATGGTTCTATTTTTTGAATTATTTTTGTCTGAAATAATAGTATTTCAAGTTCTCATCATTCCATGTAACTACATATTCTGTCCTTATCCCTGCTGATGCATGGCTGAGTAGTGGAATAATTGAATGCTCTCAAGTTGTTGGAATTGACAAAATGGCCTAGCAACTAATTGGTGAATCTCAAAAGCTGATGCTTGTTTTGTAGTTTGATTCTAATCAAGTTTCTTTGCCTTGAAACATCAGTTTCTGAAGGTCCATGAGGGCAGGGGCTTCATCTATTTTGTTCACAACTATACACCCAATACTCAATCACTTACTAACTTAGAGTAGGCATTTAATAAATACTATTGAAGAAATGAATGAAAGGAATTGTAGCAATTAGTTACTTCAATCAGTGAATTAATGAATTGATACTTACATTTTTGTAGTTAGATTTTAAAACCATCTTAAAAATGTTTATGTCATGACTCAAACCCTTTAAAGTTAGAAGAGTAGGCTATGTGGTCTCATATAAATTATTTGGCATATCATGTTAGGAATAGTTTCAGAAGAAATAGTACCAGATCCCCTTTGAGCCTCTAGTAGAATCAGCTGCCCTGAATAACATTACTTTCAGTTTTATTTTATCAGTTGGTTTCCAGCTTCCTGTATGGCTCCTGTGGATTTCCCTTAGCTTCCGGAAAGCTCAGCTATGTAATTAAATACCTGTTGGTCGTATTTATCCAGCATTTTTCGGTGATTTGTAATAGGCGGTTTTTCAGAGGCATTAGCCTGATTTATCGCTGTAAACAGATGTGCTCTATATTACTGAGAGTCTTGATGAAGCTTCTGGTAATGAAGTGTATCATCCGCCTCTTAATCTATTCATTCACTTGACATATAGTAATTGAATATCTCCTCTGTGTCTTTCCTCTGTACCCTGGAGATAAAGTGGTCATTGAAAACTGTTGCTACTGTCAAGGAGCTTACATTCTAGTGAAAGAGACAAACAACAAATTAAATGTGTATGTGTGTATATGTGTGGTACACAAATACATGCTATA
This sequence comes from Cacajao melanocephalus, assembly GCA_963573385.1. Lineage (NCBI taxonomy): Eukaryota > Metazoa > Chordata > Mammalia > Primates > Pitheciidae > Cacajao > Cacajao melanocephalus. The sequence continues at coordinate 22,423 of CAUYLG010019830.1, forward strand.
CACTATACACACACATATATGACATACAATATTTACAAGTAGCTGTCAGTGCTCAGAAGAAAAGTAAATCAGGGTCATGGTTTAGAATGTGGCAGGTGATATTTTAGACATGGTAGTCTCCTCAGAGGAGGAGACATTGATCAGATAGAAAAATAGTGAGTGAGCTATGTAGATGGAAATGGGTAAGATGAATACTCCCGGCAGAGGCAATATTAAGTTCAAAGACTTCATGATAGGGATTGGGATGTTTTTATGAGGTTAAAGAAAAACTCTGAAGAATATAGATCCTTTTATAGGAAATATAATTTTGGAACCCTATATTAGTACATTAGTCACTAAGTAAGTAGAGATGTCCCAATTATTTCACTCGTAGTCCAATCAATCCTTCAGCCAAATAATAGAACACATATTAGATATTGTATGAAACATGAAAGCTAAACATCAGTAACATGGTGTGTTCGTAGTTTAACTGGGAAGAAGGCAAGGGATAACTGTGTGGAAAGTTAAAACCTAATCTCGAGAGATACTTTAATTACTGTTATCCTATTATTTTCAGGAAAATAACGTTGGACATTATGTTTTACTCTTTCGAATTCATTAATAATTTTAAGAGATTTAAAATTGTAACTATATTATATGTGTATGTAAGCATTAATATTATATGTATTTGTCTGAAACTGCTGGAATTTACCAAAAATTACTGAGATTCTTTTATCAGTCTCTCTTGGTTTTTGACCACTACAACATCAACACAGGTTATCTTTAACGTTTTCCTCAAAACAAGAGTACAAAAATAAGAATAGCTCTTTTACAAACAAACATACATAGACATTTTGCTAAAGAAGACATACAAATGGCCAACAGGTATGTAAGAAGGTGCTCAACTTCACTAATCATCAGGGAAATGCAAATCAAGGCTGCAATGGGCTATCACCTTACACATGTTAGGATAGCTATTATCAAAAAGTCAAAATATAACAACTGTTGGCTAGGGTGTGGAGAGAAGGAAACCCTTGTGAATTGTTAGTGGAAATGAAAATTGGTACAGCATTAGGGAAAACAGTATGGAGATTCTTCAAAAAATTAAAAATCAAACTATCATATGATCCAGCAATCTCACTACTAGGTGTATGTCTATAAAGAATAAAATGAGCATCTTGAAGAGATATGGACACCATTCTGTTACATGTAACAGAAGCACAGTAAAGATATCTACATATAAATAGCAAAATAGCCTATTAAAAAGCAAAATGGTGAAGACATCTCTTGACTTAAAAACCAACAATATGGTAGAGTCAATAAATGATGGCATGGTTTTAGTATCTCTTTGATGCTTGTCATATATCACCTTGAACATCCAAGTTGTACATCACCTTTATTGAGACTATATGTTCTTTTCAAAATGATTACATGGTTCTGATGCTGTATCTATTATATTTGGAAAAAAACTGAAAGCTTATGCTGCATATCTTATTATTAAAAATAAAAAGTTATACTCAGTTTAGGGGATATAAATATACATTTTACCCAAGGGTGAGGAAACCCAGGGAAAGCCCAGCAGTGTCCTTGAGTTGAAGAGACAGACATGGAAATATGGGAAGATGAAGGTATCTGGAGTTTTGGTGCGAGAGTAGAAAAGAGAACCACAGTGAAAGAAAGCTCTGAAGATCTGCAGAGTCCCATCGCCCCAAGTCATCATCTGTGTTCTTATCAGAACATGCATGTGAAGAAACTGCCTGAAGCCTAGGAAAGAATTATCTGAAAGAAGCAGGTGGAAAAATCTCCAGGGCTCAATGAGAGTCAGAAAAAAAAAAAATTGCAGTTTTCACAAGCCAGAGTAGAAATACACTTTAATACATGAGATAGATATAGGGGAGACTTATCAGAAAGATTTTGGTTAAGTTGAGGGGCAAAATTAGACCTAGACTAAAGGCTTATGTGGTCCTGCATAACAAAGTCAAAAGCAAATTTAAAAGGATCAAACATCAAGAGGAAAAAACGGAGAAAACTTTATCAAGATGTACCCTTATCAAACTGCTTGAAACTAGTGATAAAGAGAAAATTTTAAAAGTAGGCAGCAGAAGGGGAAGCACACATTATGCAGAGAAAAACAAAGATAGAAATATAGCAGACTTGGCTGGGCACAGCGGCTCACACCTGTAATCCCAGCGCTCTGGGAGGCTGAGGTTGGTGGACCACCTGAAGTCAGGAGTTTGAGACCAGCCAGGCCAACATGATGAAACCCTATCTCTACTAAAAATACGAAAGTTAGCTGGGCGTGGTGACACACACCTGTAACCCCAGCTATTCTGAAGGCTGAGGCAGGAGAATTGCTTGAACCCAAGAAGTGGAGGTTGCAGTGAGCCAAGATCATGCCATTGTAGGCCAGCCTCGGTGACATGGGCAAAATTCCATTCTCCCCCCCGCAAAAGAAAAGAAATATAACAGACTTTTTGTTGGGAACAGTTCAAATCAGAAGACAGTGTAGCAATGTCTTTAAATTATGGGAAAAAAATAGCTATCAGCCTTAGAGTTTATAATCAGCAAAAAAATTTCAAAAATGAAAGTGAAATAAAAGCTTATTCAAATATACAAAAAGTGAAAGAATTCATCACCAGTAGACATGCAATTTTAAATGAAATTCTTTGGGTAGAAGGAAATGTTAACAGATAAAAATCTGCATCTACACAAAGGAGTGAAGAAACTAGAAATGGTAAGTATGTGAGTAAATATAAAATGATGTTTCTTTATATTATAAAGTACTTTAAAATATAATCAAATCTTCAAATAAAAATAATAAAAAATATTGTGTTATCTATAACAGCTATAAAAATAAACCATATGACAACAGCAGAAAGGCAAGGAAAATGGAAATAAACTATTTCCATTTTCTATTTTAAAGTCCTTCTATAAACAAAGTAATATAATATTAATTGATGGCAGAATGTTATAAGCCATCTCCACTAGAAAACCCTAAAGCAAAATTTCAACAAAGAAGATGTATGTATGGCAAATATGCACATAAATGTATATGAACATAATTAGTCATTAGAGAAATTCAAAATAAAATGACAATGAAATACCTCTACATATATTTTTTATTTTTATTTCTTTTTGTAAAATATCACTACATATTAAAATGGCTAAAATAAAAACAAATTAACTGAAAATATGAAGTGCAGACAAAGACGTGGAGTAACAGGATCTCTCATACATTGTTGTGGAAATGTGTAATGATACAACCACTTTGGAAAATAGTTTAGCACTTTTTTACAAAGTGAAATATACACTTGCCACATGACCCAGAAATCCCACTATTAGGATTTAACTAAGTGAAATGATTATATTCCTGAATATTTATAGCAGCTATATTCATAAGTGCCAAAATTTAGAGGTGATGACAATGTCCTTTAACTGATGAATGGCTAAACATAGTGTAGTTTATCCATACAGTGAAATACTGCTCAGCAATACAAGTGAATAAAATATTTATTCACACAGACAAACATGGATAAATGCCAAATGTATGTTAGTAAGTGAAAGAAGCCAGACTCCGAAATCTACACACTGCATAGATCCATTTATATAACATTCTGGAAGAGGTAATAGTACAGTGACAGAAAATTAATGAGCAGTTGCCAGTGCTGGGGATGGGAGAGGTGATGAATCAAAAATAAATAAATAAATAAATTAATTAATTAATAACAACAACAAAACAAGCCCAAGAGTCCTAGTCTTGAACCCACACCACACTTGCTAGATACCAAAGCTACTATGTAACCTGTAATTATATATATATATATACACACACACACACACGCACATATATTCGTAGATACTTAGTAGGAGTACATGAGATATTTTGGTACAGGCATGCAGTGTGAAATAAGCACATCATGGAGAATGATGTATTCATCCCCCTCAAGCATTTATCCTTTGAGTTACAAACAATCCAATTACACTCTTTAAGTGATTTTAAAGTGTACAATTAAGTTATTATTGACTATAGTCGCCCTGTTGTGCTATCAAATGGTAGGTCTTATTCATTCTTTCTACTTTTTGAACCCACTAACAATCCCCACCTCCCTGCCAGACCTGCACTACCCTTCCCAGCCCCTGGTAACCATCCTTCTACTCTCTATGTCTATGAGTTCAGTTGTTTTGATGTTTAGATCCCACAAAAATGTGATAACATGCAATGTTTGTCTTTCTGTGCCTGGCTTATTTCACTTAACATAATCTTCGGTTTCATCCATGTTGTTGAAATGACTGGATGTTATTTTTATGGCTGAATAGTACTCCATTGTACATATGTAATTAACAGAGATTCTGTGATGATATAAGTTCAAGGCTAATTAAGGAAAGGAAAGTATGAGAGTCATTATTTGGGTAACTCATATTCTAAAAACACAAGAGTTTTTGTTTTACTCACTTGGTTCTCCTATAGTGCTACTCAGACCATTAGCAGCACCTGGAAACTTGTTAAAGTTATACAGTCTCAGACTCCATCCCCAGACCTATTGAATCAGAAACTGATTCAATAGGTGGGGATGGATTAAATAATCTGTGTTTTAGCGAGTCCTCCAGATGATTCTGATGTGCACTAAAGTTTGAGACCTACAGATCTACATTAATGTATTATCCCTCATTATTCAAACCAATAAATGCAAAGGTTGGGCTATTCTCAACTGTTCATCTGTAAAGCCACTCATGAGCTGGAAACTGAAATCTCTCATTTCTCCCTGCCACTCTGCAATACATTGTTTATATCTTTATTAAATACACATTTCTTTCACCTTGTATTATATTTCATTCCTGACATGTCTATAACCTTCACTGTAACACCAGTTCCACGGGGCATGGATTCTCATATTTCAAGATTTATAAAGCTCATAGCTAGCATAATCTGAGTAAGGGCAAATCCAGCTGGCCATGAAGGTTAAAATAATTGGGAAGTGTCAATTTCCAAGGTACATAAAGTTCCAGGTTTGATTCAAGTAAATCAATTACATTTAGTAGTCATCATCTTTTCACAATCACCAGAATGAGTGTGAGAGTGTGGCAGCCATGAAAATGTTGCTCTCAGATCTTCTGCTGTGGGGAGCATAATTGATCAATGACTCCAGCTGTTGAGCTCTGAGTCCATTACCACACTTCCCACAGCCTCTTCATAGCCAATGATGATATTTACCAGGGTAACAAAGCAGTGGTATTCCAGCAAGATACAAGACTTCTCTAATGAGCAACTTTGGCTCAAGGATTCCTCATCATCCTTACTAATACTCTCCTTAAATTACCGTGCAATCTAAGACTTTTCCTACCTAACCTTCCTTCCTTCCATCTCTCCTTCATAGTGTTGAAATTGCATTGTGGTCTAATAGCTCCCTACTCCTTTCCTTCATATCTATTTCCCCCAATAAATCTTGCTTTGTTTAAACGTGTCTTAGTGTCTACTTCTCTGAGGATCTGAGCTGGCATTGAGAGGATCATACCTGGTTTGAATTCCATGAATAGTTGTGCTTCCCTAAGCAGTTGTATTGTTTTTAATGTATGGAGAATATAACCTGGATGAACGACTACTTCCTCTTTATAGGTTGGCTGCTAGAAAGTTGAGAACAAAAGTATGACTCTATGTTATGAGCCAATTATTTCTTTTCTTTAAATTTTGAGCCTACTTTTATACATAAATGATTTTATTTCATTTTTTATTTAATTTTACAGATTTTTGTAAGCTGCATTAAATAATTTCGCAATAAATCCCAAGTAAAAATAATCCAAAAAATACTCAAATTTGAAAAAGCAGGGTCAGGGCTGCCATGTTCAGCCAGTTTTATGGGCTATGTACTCTGGCTTGAGTGGATGCTCAAACTGAATGATGCCATCTGAAGTTGTGTGTTGGTCCTGGTTGGCACGTGCCCAAAGGTGGAAAGAACATGCTAATGGAAAACCCACATAGTGACATGTGGAAATTCAGTCAAGCAGGCAATTTGATTGGGTAACAGTATACAGTTGGGTAGTGGTAACCATACTAGAAAATTAAAAGTTAGAAACCCACTTCTCAAAGTTAAGGTAGTATGATCTCTACATCCCTGAAATAGGGATGCCACAACAGAGAGAATTTCAGAAGTCCTGAGTACTACTAGGAACTCCATAGGACATAACAGATAAACTTGAAACAAACTGGCTTAAACCAAAAGGTTAATTTAATAAGCCATGCAATCAGATTGTTCAGGGGGAGACAGGCTTTAAAAGAAGCTTTGCATATGACTCAAATAATGTGATTGGGACTTTGAGAAGGTACAGATGACAGTTTTGGCTGCTCAGAAAGTGAAGTGGCTTTCTAATTTTGGAGAACTTTTAAACTGAGATTCTCGGTAGGTGATAGTGCATCTCCCAATAACATATGCTTAAAGTTAAAATCTGTCCTCTTCTCGTCTCCTGGTGGCCGGAGCCTGGAAATCAACACTCAGATATTATCAACAAGGATTCTCTATTTTAGTCTAGTGACCTGAAGGAAAATGACAGTATGATTTGCTTTTCTGCATCTAGCTATGGTGCCTGTGTGTCATGGAGGAAATGGTGGACAGTGGCAGCAGATACATTTGTAGACAAGAATTTTTTTCTGCAACATTACTCAACTCTTTAGTTCCTTCTTATTTCATGGGCCTGATTCTCTGGTTCTCCCCTCAACTATTTCAGCTATTACTAATATTCTTCCAAAATATTCTTCTCTATTTAATTTTCCAGAATTAAATAGAGATGCATTCAGGTTTGAGATGCATTCAGACCACCTAATATACCTGGGCTCTCTGTATCTAGTTTTCAGTCTCTTTTCCTCAATATTAGAACCAATGCAACAGCCATTACATCTTGGGGATACACACTTCCTTGTTCAGGTTCGGCACAAAACATGTCTGATTTTCTAGGGAGTTACGTGAATGAATGAATAAACACAGTTTTTAATTCTTTGTATCTTTGGATCAGTTTGAAGTAATGTAATGATAGCTAAAAGTTAGTGATGGATTTAACATGCAATCGTAGATTTTAGTTTATAATAAAATGGGTTTAATAATAAATTGTTATCATTATAAAATAAATGCTTTTGCTCTCAGAGGAGTGTGTTGATTCTAAACATGAAGATTGGACCATGAAAACAGATAAAATATAAGGCCCAAGTGCCTAAAGGAATTTATTTCAGCACTAGGTTTTTCATGCAACACAGTTCATTAAGAAAATAAAATATATCAAGCACTATGAGCTTTTATTGACATTAACAGAAATTGCTTTCATACATTAGGAGTTATTGTCCAAAAATATTAAAATAATGCTTCAAAAATTGTCACCTCCAATTTGAATTATTGATAATTGAAGCATTTTCTTTTTCTTGTGAGTATAAACCTGGAAGTAGAATGGCTAGTGGGAGCAAATGTTGAACTGGCAGAAAGAAAGCTGTTTGGTATATTCTTGAGTACTTTTATGGCAATGAAAAGAATTACTTGATTCTTTTATGTCTGGGCCTCCTCAAATCTTAACAGCATTTTATTTAAGAAGGTTGGTTTTGAAGAAAACATTACATTGAGTACAGTGAATACTACTGCTCCTGGGACTGATGCATGATTACTATCAACACAGCTATTTAGGTATGATACTTTAAAATCATCATGAAATTCCTTGGGCGGATATTAAGAACTAATCATTATAAATGTTGATAGTCTCACTGAGAAGATATTTCAGCTTATTTAGTCAGTCACTCCAAATAATATTTATTTTACCCTATTGAATATTAAACACTGTACTAGCTCCAGTAGTTGACTAAGTAAAAGTATTTGTATTCAGTCAACTCATGCTTTGGTCACAAGGTAAAAATAATTAAAAATCAATGTTAACCAGCAACGATAAAATTATGTAATAAACTCTGCTTAAGGGACCAGAGTGATAATAAAAAAACAATGTAAATATATCTATTATACTACTCATAAGAGCTAACATTTACTGCGTGCTTACTATGAGACAGGTACTATGCACAAACTATATATATATATATATATACATATATATACACACACAGATACACAAACTATATATATATATATATATATATATATATATATATATATATAGAGTTTGTATCTCTATTCTGAAATTGTAGAGACCAGATATGTGTAAAAATTT
>CAUYLG010019831.1:0-30476 GCA_963573385.1 Cacajao melanocephalus
TTAGGAAGAATCAATATTGTGAAAATGGCCATACTGCCCAAAGTAATTTATACATTCAACACTATCTCCATCAAGCTACCTATGACCTTTTTCACCAAACTGGAAAAAAACACCTTAAACTCCATATGGAACCAAAAGAGAGCCCGCATAGGCAAGTCAGTTCTAAGCAAAAAGAACAAAGCTGGAGGTATCATGCCACGTCACTTCAAACTATACTACAAGGCTACAGTAATCAAAATAGCATGGTATTGGTACCAAAACAGAGATATAGACCAATGGAACAGAACAGAGGCCTCGGAGGCAACGCCACACATCTACAACCATCTGATCTTTGACAAACCTGACAAAAACAAGCAATGGGGAAAGGATTCCCTATTTATTAAATGGTGTTGGGAAAATTGGCTAACCATGTGCAGAAAGCAGAAACTGGACCCCTTCCTGACGCCTTACACTAAAATTAACTCCAGATGGATTAAAGACTTAAACATAAGACCTAACACCATAAAAACCTTAGAAGAAAACCTAGGCAAAACCATTCAGGACATAGGCGTAGGCAAGGACTTCATGGCTAAAACACAAAAAGCAATTTCAACAAAAGCCAAAATAGACAAATGGAATCTAATTAAACTCCAGAGCTTCTGTACAGCAAGGGAAACAATCATTAGAGCAAACTGGCAACCAATAGAATGGGAAAAAATTTTTGCAATCTACCCATCTGACAAAAGGCTAATATCCAGAATCTACAAAGAACTAAAGCAGATTTACAAGAAAAAAACAAACAAACCCATCCAAAAGTGGGTGAAGGATATGAACAGACACTTTTCAAAAGAAGACATATATGAGGCCAACAAACATATTAAAAAAATGCTCATCATCACTGGTCATTAGAGAAATGCAAATCAAAACCACATTGAGACACCAACTCACACCAGTTAGAATGGTGATTATTTTTAAAAATGGAGCCAACAGATGATGGAGAGGATGTGGAGAAATAGGAACACTTTTACACTGTTGGTGGGAGTGTAAATTAGTTCAACCATTGTGGGAGATAGGGTGTAGATTTCTCAAGGACCTAGAAATATAAATTCCATTTGACCCAGCAATCCCATTATTGGGTATATATCCAAGGATTATAAATCATTCTATTATAAAGACACATGCACACGTATGTTCACTGCAGCACTGTTTACAACAGCAAAGACTTGGAACCAACCCAAATACCCATCGATAATAGATTGGACAGGGAAAATGTGGCACATATAGACCATGAAGTACTATGCAACCAGAAAAAACAATGAGTTCGTGTCCTTTGTAGGGACATGGATGAACCTGGAATCCATCATTCTCAGCATACTGAAACAAGAACAGAAAATCGAACACTGCGCTTTCTCACTCATAGGCAGGTGCTGAACAATGAGAATACATGGACACAGGGAGGGTAGCATCACACACTGGGGTCTGTTGGTGGGGACTAGGTGAGGAAAAGCAGGGGTTAGGGAGTTGGGGAGGGATAACATGGGGAGAAATGCCAGATATAGGTGATGGGGATGGAGGCAGAAAACCACATTGCCATGTATGTACCTATGCAACAATACTGCATGTTCTTCACATGTACCCCAGAACCTAAAGTGCAATAAAATATATATTTTTAAAAAAGAAATCCTTTTGCTGCATCCCACAAAATTTTATATGTTTTGTTTTCATTTTTTGTCTCAAGATATTTTCTACTTTCCCTTTTGATTTTTTCTTTGACTCATTGATTGTTCAAGAATGTGTTGTTCAATTTTCACATAATTATAAATTTTCTAGTTTTCCATCTGTTATTGATTTCCAATTTTATTTCATGGTGGTCAGAAAAGATATTGATATGATGTTAATGTTCTTAATTTAAGACATGTTTGTAACCTAATGTGATCTATACTGAAGAATGGTCTATAGGTGCTTGAGAATAATGTGTATTCTACTACCATCAGATGAAAGATTCTGTATATGTCTCTTAGGTTCATTTGGTCTGTAGCATTGTTAAAGTTCTATTTTTTTAATTGACTTTATATATATTTTCTATACATATAAAAGCATGTGACAAATTGCTTTTCTCTTGGTGCTTTTAAAATTTTCTCAGTCTTTGTCTTTGACTTTTGAAAATTTGTTTATAATGTGTCTTGGTGTGGAACTCTTTGCATTCATCTTATTTGGAGGCTATTGGGCTTCTTAAACATTTCTTTCCCCATATTTAAGATTTTTTTCAGCTATAATTTCTTTAAGTAAGCTTCCTGACTCTTTTTACCCTCTTCCTTATTTATTTTTTTAGAACTTCCATAACACATGTATTGGTTAATTTGATGGTGTCCCATAGTTTTCTGACTAGATAATTTCAAATTATCTGTATTTGAGTTTGCTGATGTTTTCAATTTTTTAATTTGGTTATTGTATTTCTCAGCTCCAAAATTTCTTTTTGATTCTTGTTTATATTTCTTATCTCTTTTTAATATTCTCATTTTGTTCATAAATGATATGTCTGAGCTTGTTCAGCATCTTTATGACAGTCATTTTGGATTCTTTGTCAGGTAATTTATGTGCCCTTGAGATATGTTTGGCAGTATGTTTCCATCCAAATCTTATCTCAAATTGCAATCCCCATGTGTCAAGGGAAGTACCTGGTGGGAGGTGATTGGATCATGGGGGTGATTTCCCTCCTGCTGTTCTCTTCATAGTGAGTGAGTTCTCACAATATCTGAAGGTTTAAAAGTGTTTGGTGTCAGGGGGTGGGGGTATCGGGGAGGGATAGCATTAGGATAAATAGCTAATGTAGATGAGAGGTTGATGGGTCATCAAACAGCAAACCACCATGGCACATGTATACCTATGTAACAAACCTGCATGTTCTGCACATGTACCCCAGAACTTAAAGTATAATTTTTTTTAAAGTGTCTGGTGGTTCCACCCCCCATCCTGACTTCTGACACCTTGTGAAGAAGGTACTGGCTTCTCCTGTGCCTTCTGTCATGATTGTAAGTTCCCTGAGGCCCCCCCAGGCCATGAGGAACTGTGAGTCAGTTAAAACTCTTTCTTTATAAATTACTCAGTCTCAGGTAGCTCTTTATAGGAGTCTGAAATAGAGTAATACACCTTGCATCTTCAGAGTTTATTTCCAGAGATTTATTTTGTTTCCTGATTGGTCCAGGTTTCCCTGTTTTGTTGTTGTTTTGTTTTGTTTTAATGTGCTTTTTAACTTTGTGCTGAGACCCACACATTTAGAAATATAGCTACCTCTCTCAGTCTTTGTGGTCTGACTTTGTACAGGGAAAGACCTTTAACAATCAACCAGACTGAAAATTCTGGGGGCCTCTCAAATCTTTCCTGTGGATATTTACTCTCTGAACTTGTGCATGTAAATTGTCAATGAGGGGAATTTACTGGTTTATTTTTTCTGGAGCTCATAATCTCTTGCACCCTTTGGTGTCTGGAGTATTGCAGAGTCTCTGGGGTTTCCACAAGCCACCCAGTTTCTCCTTTGTTCTCAGCAACCCCTATTCTTCTAGGCTATGCCAAGTCTAATCAGTGCTTTTAGTAAGGCAAGACAGAACTCAGTCCTCTGGGAAGATTCCTGTAAATCCAAAACTTTGGATGCACATCCCACACTTCTCTTTCCTCTTTACCTCCTTGAGGGAGAAGCAACTAAGCTGTATCCCTCTCTGTCTGCTGTAGCACAGGTCATCTGGAATAGTATCACCCTATCCACCCACTCTTGTTCTCAGTTGCCCCAAGGCATTTAAAATATGCCAGGTGGTCCCCTCAGTGCTTCAAGACAAGTGATACAGAAACCAGTACCTCAAGCAGTCCACAGAATATTGGATACATGCTCCAACTCTTTCACTCCCAAGGGAGAAACCAGGAGTTGGCAGTTTTCTTCTACTCATTTCATGATGAGCCTGGGAGAAAGAATATTGCAAGTTAATACAAGCTAGTCCAAACCATTGCCTTTATTCTCACTAGCCCCTAACCTGATGCCTTTTTCATTCAGTGCTTACATTCAGGCAAGACAGAAATCATTCCTCTGGAAGAACACCAAAATGTCTGAACTTTAGACATATATTCTCGTTTTCTCTTTCCTTCCCCCCCAAAAAATCTGGAAGGTGATACTTTCCTCCCAATTTCCCTGTGCTGTCCTTGGGGTGGGGATAGGAGACTATAGTGAAAGGGTGACACACTTTTCCAACCAGCTTCAACGTAGCTGGTGTCATAATCACCTGGTGTGCAGGGGCCTCTTAATTGATTTCTGAACTTCTCACAAAGGGAATTAGTTCATGTATTATTGTTGAGACAGTCTCAATGGGGTGAATGAGGTTTTAGGACATCCTATACTGCCATCTTACTCCAGCAGAACTGGGCTTTATTTATTTATCCATCTCACTCCTTTCATTTTTTGATTTTTAAGGGAATTGACTCCACCAGCAGCTCCAGGAATAGACCTGACTGCTCTAAGGATTATTTCATCCATCTTGCCAGCAATGAGATTGTGCTTAGGCCAACTTAATTCAAGGAAAGTGTTTCTATTCCTAGAGGATTCTGCAAAAGTTTGCCTTGCTCTTCTGAGAAAGCCTCTAGAAGCAATGTTCTCCCCTATGTGAACAAAGAAGCATGAAGCAATTGGAAAGTATTGTAGGGTCATGAAGAAACTGGCCTTATGATGAAGAAAAAACTATAAATGGTGTCACCAAGAGACCAAAGGAAACTGAGTTCTTTGTAACATATGTTGTTTCTTGAATCAATCAAAGCTGAAGCCCATCATTAGCTTTGGATTTCTTATAACATGAATTCTTATTGTACAATTTTGAATCACATATTCTGATACTTGCTGACAGAAGCATATGGGATGAACTAGAGAATGTCATTAACACCTCTGAAGCTTAGTTCTCTGATCTATGGGGACCCTGCTGTGATTTAATGTGATGATGTTTATAAAGCCTCTATCCACAGTGTCACAGACATTCAGTTCTCAATACCTATTAGTGTCTTCTCCTTCTTTGAATACAGAGACTCAGCATTTCTTTATCCACACACCCTTAGACTTATCAAGGAGGATACTTCCTGTTTTTCATTTCCTAAGGTAAAAACAAATACATTTTACATGGCTGCCAAACAATTACAATTCCTTTAGCAGAAAAATGATGCTTTTTTTCTCTTTTGTTCCCAATAATAAGATTAGTCCACTTTTCACCCCCTTACTCCAGCCCCAATTTTCTATGAAATTTTAAGCATAGATGCTTGAAATAACTGTTGCTTATTATGTTATAAAAGTTGGAGTATAGGAACATATGATACAGAACTGACAGTTTTTGTTCCAAGTCTAAGACCAGAAACAATGTTCCCCCAAACTCCACAAGCTATGTTTAATTAGTAGTTTTTACATAAAAGCAGAGGAAAAATAAATGTGCTACCATGGCAGATACTGAACCAGACCACTGGGTCTAATTCAGCCAAAAATACGTGTATGCATATGCAAAAGTAGTAGCAGACTTGAGGCCTGCAGATCATCATTTGTGGTTCAAAAAAAAACAATTGGTTTAGCAACTTTCACCCTGCAAATAGTGATTTAAACTTTCATCATTTTTCTTAGAGACCTTGGAGTACCAGTCAGATGAACACTATGCCATGTAATAAGCTAGAGCAGACTTAAGCTGATACAATAAAAATTGAGTATTTCATATCCACTTGTGAAAGATTTGTGCATTTATGAACTATATCATTTATGTGATTTGTGAAGTCATTGGATAAATGACACCAATACAAATAGGGTTTGTTGTATAACATAGAGCAGATTTCTAATGTTGTGTGTTGTCAGGCAGTATTTACAGTACTTTAAAATTTCCACACAGCTGGTGACAAATTATAATGGAAGAGACAACTAGCTCTAATATAACTCTACTATAGATTTTTGGTCTTCAGAACACATTATCAAAGCCATTTTTACCAACTTAACACACATCACTGCCCTTCACATGTGATTTAGCTTCCTTCAAATTTTTACTTCCCCTGCCTACATTTTCTCTCTACTTGCTCCAGTATCTGTGAGTTTCCTAACCACTGGACTAAATCAGCACCATGGAGCAAATTATAAAGTATTGAACATAAGAGTTACACTACTTCAAGTGGCATCAATGAAAGCAGTTTGGGACTACATAGTTTCAAGCAATATTGGTTACATTGCTTTCTAATCCATCAATGTCCATAGCTTTTACAGTGTACCAAAACCCCTGCAGGAAAAAAAAAAGCATACAAATCTAAAGCAAAAAGTTTTGATTCAACAGTGCATTGAGCTGACTGCTTCCTATATGTAACTGTTGGCTGCTAATAAGACACTGTAAGAAGTTCATTAACGCTTTGAGACTGCCTAATTGCAGCCTACAAAGAACAGTATGCAAATAGCTATTTCCACAATGTTATTAATTTATATATTTTTTCATTTATTTTACTCTCTATCAAACTTCTCTTTTAGACAGCATCTTTTAGAAAGCATCTGGATGCTTTATATAAGCATCCAGTTCAGGACAAAACATTATAATAGATGGGTTAATAATTAATATAACAATAATTTCTATCAACTAGAATATTTATTCAATACTTTAGCACAAGGCTAACTTGGAAAAAGAATAAAAATTACAAGGCACCATCCTTTTTAGGATTTAATTGAGAAAAAAAGAACAAAAATTGTCAGTCAGGCACAGTGGCTTGCATCTGTAGTCTCAGCAACTGGGGAGGCTAAGGTTGGAGGATTATGTCAGCCTAGGAGTTAAGGCTGCAATGAAGAATTGAGGGAAGGTGTTCTCTTTCCGGGTCCACAAGGGGGCAGAGTTTCTAGGGCAAGAACTTCCCAGCACCATATTTTCTCCCCCTTGCATCCATCTTCATCCGGGAAATTTAACAGTTTATGTTTGAATTTCACGGGTGCAGGAAGAAACTAAGAGTCAATCACCCCAGCGGAAGTTTAAACGAACTCCTTTGATTGGCCAGAGGAACTTGGGGAGGTGGGAATTTCTCCCAGGATAAATTCCCCTGCTCCACCCACACCAGATTTCCAGCTCTCTGGAATCCCCTCCCACATAGTGGGAGGTCTCTTTCCCCTCCTAGATTTCTCCTCTGCGGTCCCATTCCCACATGCTCTTCATGGAAGTTTTCTCTCTTCTTCTCCTGTTTCTCTCTCTCTCCCTCACTAAACAAATAAATAAATAAATCACTTTCTACAAACACTTTTGAGTCTGGCATTTACTTTTATGAGCACACTGTGCTGTGGTCTCCTCTCCCATTCTTGGGGAGTGATAGACCAAGAACCTGTAGAAACTTCCTTTTAGGGGAACTGAGGGCTCCCCTGAACTCCTGAACCCCAACAGAATGATCATGCCACTGCACTCCAGCCTGGGGGACAGAGTGAGACCTTGTTTCTAAGAAAGTAATAATAAAAATAAAAGTTGTGGAGATATACACACATACATGCATTATATAGTACTATAATATATAGTTAGATATTATACAGTTATACAATTATATATTTCTATATTATATAACATACTTTTAATATACGTGTAATACATCTTATGTTTACATATATACTTTGATATGTATACATATGTATTACATATATATGTTTAATATACATAAAACTAATATACAATGAATATAATATACACTATGTTGTATATAATAATGTCACTATGTATAAGACAAAGTATCAAAATTGAGTTGTTTTATTCATTCAGTCAACAAACATTCTGCAGGTAGAACAAAGCTTGGCATGCTTTCTGTAAAGAGCCAAATACTACATATTTTAGGTTTTGCTGGTCATATAGGCCCTATTGGAACGATTCTACTCTGCAGATGTACAATATAAAATGAAGAGTGTGGTTGTGTTCCAATAAAACAGAAGTTCTTTCTGCAACTATAAGGGTTTATGTGACCTGGCCTTTTGTTTGCTTTTATCATTCTATCTTTGCTGTCCATAGGCACAGGGACTTCTTGTTGGCAACCACAACAGGACTTAGTACTTGTTTCTACCTGCAATCCTCCTTCCCCCAGATATCTGTATGACTTGTTTCTTTCTCATTTTTACTCAGATACTACCTTTCTGAGTGAGTCCTTTCTGACCATGTTATTTAATACCATAACATGTCACACTGAAGCCTCCCAACAGCCTTGTCCAATACTTTATAATACATGGCACTGATTTAGCTGGGGTGAGGAAAAACACAGATACTGGATCAAGAATATCTGGGTGAGGAAAAACACAGATACTGGATCAAGAATGCCTAGTTCTTTTTGTTTGCTGGCTATATGACTTTAGGTCAATTATTTTATCTCTCTGTGGCTTATTTTTTCTTTATAATGTGGACATACCAATAATACATACCTCATGGGGCTGTTCTGAGGTAACTAGTTAATGTGTATAAAGTGCTTAGAGCAGTGTCTGGCACTTAGACTCAAAGGACAGTTAGCTACTAATACTACTAATTTGTTTATCATCTGTCTCCCTTTGCTGGAATATAAACTCCATCAGGAAGAGATATTTATCTTCTCTGGTCATCATGATATTCTTAGTATCTAGAGCAGTGACTGTTACAGAGTAAGTGCCAAATTATTATTGAACTGAATGAAATTTCTAAAACAATAGATACATTTTTAAAAAATAATCTAACGTAGGCAGGGAGGCAAGGCAGGGAAGCAGAAAAGTAACAAAAGAAAAATAAATACATAAGAAAGAGAAAACACAAAATAAGTTGCCAAAACATTTCATATCATCAAACATTAACTATAGTCATTAGCTTCAATATATGAAAATGAATTAAATCTATTTTAAAAAAACAGATTTCATTGTTAGATTTTTAAAAGAAAATCAGCAATCTCATGCTGACAAGAGACATGCTTAGAACACTCACACACATGCATACATAAACGCACACAGATTGAACATAAAATGATGGAAGAGACTAAGTCTTGCAAAAACTAGCCAAGAACTTTAGAGACTAAGAAAAAGGGAAGGAGAGAAGGAGGTGAGGGAAGAAAAACTACATGTTGAATACAATGTACACTACTTGGATGACACGTACACTAAAATCTCAACTTTCACCACTATACAAACATCCATGTAACCAAAAGCCACTTGTACCTTCAAAGCTATTGAAATACATATATAAACTAACCAAGAGAAAGTTCAGGTAGCATGTTAATTTTAGATAAGATACAAGTTAAGGCAAAATCCATTAAAAGAGATAAATACATAAAATAAAAGTATAATTCCACTAAAAAGACATAACAGTGATGATCTTGTATATACCGAAGACGCATATGCAAACATTTTTATTGTAGCACTATTTTATAATAGCAAAAAATATGGTTTATTTGCTTATTTAAAAACTATGAGATAAGAAACAAATTCAAATTTAAAAAATATATCTTTATATGCCACATTTGTAAAATATGTAGATAGATT
This sequence comes from Cacajao melanocephalus, assembly GCA_963573385.1. Lineage (NCBI taxonomy): Eukaryota > Metazoa > Chordata > Mammalia > Primates > Pitheciidae > Cacajao > Cacajao melanocephalus. The sequence continues at coordinate 9,485 of CAUYLG010019831.1, forward strand.
TATATATGCATAGAAAAAGAAACTAGAAAGAATTCATCAAACATTGAACAACACTTGTTATTTCTAGATGGTAGGATATGAGGTGATTTTAGTTCTTATGTTCCCTTTTATTTTCTTTTTAAAATTTATCTTTCCTAATTTCATATAATGGACATCACATATAATTTTTTAAAGTAGAAAAATAAATAATATTTAATTTAAAGATTTACCAGAAAACCATGGAAATTTATTCTCATATATATATTCATCATATATATATCATGATGCATATATATGCCTCATATATATATATATATATATATAAAATGACATCAATATTAACTTTTGTTTAGTGGGAGCACTGCTTATTAGAGTGCTTATAAAACTACTATTACCAATTGAATTTTGGACACATTTAAATGTTTCAATTTCTTGATGTCTCTAACCTTAGTTAAGTACAGCAATTTTAGCCATGAACAAATAGTAGAAATTCTTCACATATTTGTTGAAAACATAAATATTCATTAGCATGTCTTATTTAACCTTTCACGATAACCTCAGTCTATATCACCAACCACCAATTCCAAGCTCTCAGTTTCTACACCCCATCTTTGCAGTGATGTGGGCATGTTATTTATGCTTTCATACATAGATTCCATACATTTGAAATAATATGAAAACCGCCTGCTGTCACTATCATTCAATTAAAACACACAATGCCACAGGAGTAATGGTTTGAAAAGGAATAGAATAAATACATTTTATATTAAATGTATCTTATATAACTATTATTTATATTATTTTATAAATAAATAAAGGATTTCAGTTGTTACATTTTAAAGATCTAAACAGAAATTTCTGCCTGATTTTTTAACTATATGTTTTAAACTCCATTCTCTTGTCACACTAAAGGGGGATATTCTACACTCATGAGTGGTACTTTCTTAGTAACTTCAAGTATTTACCTAGGTTCTCTAGCTCTGTCTCACTCTCTGTCTCTTAGATTCTCTGTCTTCCTGTCTCTGTGGGGTGTACGTATGTTTGTATGTATCTCATTCTCTTTCCCAGCTCTGTTCTTAGAACTTGGGCTAGTCTTGTGCTAAGGGAAAGAGAGCACTAAATTTCAAGTAAAATTAGAATTTTGAATTAGACTAGATTTTAAATTTTAGTATCTGCAAATAACTGAAAAGCTATGTAATCTTCTCAAAATGCTAAGACAGAGTAGGAAAGATTGATCCTACACGGTATTTCAATGGTGATGTTAAGATTGAAAAACCCTATTTCCTGGTGGTACCCTAGTGAGTTCAATCCATGTAAGAAATCAATTAAAATTTATTCCTGAAGTCTGAATTATTCATCAACAGCCCTGTCTAGGTCATGCTCACTGTGCCTATGAGGTCTTTGTTTCATGAGTGCTTCCAGGTTATGAGCCCTAAAGATCTCTCCTGCAATATTAAGGAATCTAACCTGTATTCTCTTTGATCAATTGTTTTACAAACTCACAGGGGACAAGAGCAATCTGTAATTTTGTACAAAACAGGGCAGCCTAAATCCAGCCATAGAAAGGACCATTTGTGCATAGGTAAAAAACTCTAGAGATGAACTCTGTGTCATGGGTAACTTTTCTTATTATTGTGAGGAGCAGTTTAGTGCCTCCTAGCCATCGAAACCTCAGTTTTCTCTAAAAGAAGATGGTCTTTGCTGTATACTGGTGTCACTGGGGTAATTTTTCCAACAGAAACAAATAGGTGAAGTCATCTGCCCAAAGGTGAAGTCATCTCAAATTACACCTGTTTATTAATTTCTGCCTTCATAATCAGAAGCAAGTAAATTACATTTCCATTTTGTACATATATCCATTATTTTTCATACTTTCCTTGTCTCAGAACTTCCCCACTATAACTTTCACTGAAACAAGGGAATGTGTACTTTCTTTGTATGACTTTTAAGAAGCCCATAACATTGAGAAAGACAATAGATTTTTAATGCAAGCATCTTATTCTTTACTCATTAATGAAGTTCTCAATATTTATCAAGTCTTACCCAGTTCCAGACCTATGGCCTGGGATACAGCTGTAAGTATGACACTATTCCTTCTCTTTACTGAGTTGTAGTACAAGAGAGACCCAAATAAGACAAAAGGAGATTACAGAGCACTCTGACAGCTTGGTACCCAGGTCTTTCCACCACTTGCTAGTTAAGTGATCTTAATCAGGTGACTTTCCATTTCTCAACCTCAGTTTCCTTGGCTTGCCCAAGTTATGCCACCTTTACCTGTCCAGGTATTACTGTTTAACCCCTGGACTTCCGAAGTCTGTTCTATCTCCACCCATAACTTTTCTTGCTATAATGGCAGGTGTTTTTCGAGACGGAGGAATAGGGGGTGTGCCCAGAACAGTGAAAAGTATTACAGACGTTGAGGACAGAGAGTCTCAGGGGTGAATGTGAAATCTAAGAAGGAAGCAAATCAGCTAACAAGATTGACTCAAGCATAGAGTCAATTCTAGAATAAAACCAGCATTTTAGAATAGTTAAGAACAATGGTCAGTAACAATGCTCAGAGCAAAAGGCCTGGATTACTATAAGCCAAGTAAAGAGGCTATAATAGTAGTTTCTGAAAGTATATTGAGACAGACCTCCTGAGGGAAAGTCAATCTAATGTTTCTATACAGAGAAAAAAAAATGTGCTGAAGAATCAAAATACAATGGCAAGCTATACAAATTGCCTACTAGCTTATTCTACTTCCTGTGAGTCATGTAGGAACCCCTAAGAATTATCTGACCTGAATAAAGATGACTTTTGAAATACATAAGTTAGAAACCTCAGCCCTCTCACCACAACACACACACACACACACACACACACACACACACACAATTTAGCACGATTAATGATATTAAATATATTTTAAAAGACAAATAAATAAAAATTATATTTTATGGGATAGACACATCATTTTTCCTGAATAAAAGTTAATTCTATATTTAAAAAAATCATTTTAGCATTATTTTAACAAGCTTTATTTGTAATGAGTGAAAATAATTTGTGATTTCACACATGTGTCAACAAAGGAAGGGGGTACACTTTTCCTCAAACTTTGCACTTTGAATAAATATTACAAAATTCATTAACATGTAAGTGTTAAGTGCTCTTGAAAAATCTCTTGACTTTGATCAAAGAATACAAACTGAACAGAGTTCTAAGTGTGTTGGGTATGTTACAGGAGCCCATGCAGTGTGGGCAGGCTGCCCTCACCAGGGGAGGCTAGCATTGAGGAGCAATCACCACTTACTAGGTTACTAGTTGTGCTTATTGAGATTAGATACTTCAGTACATAATCATACATATAACATACGTTTCAGTAATAGAAATGGCCCAAAGTTGATCAGCTTTTACTCACACCTGATCATGGAGCATTTCAGCCCCCTTACAAAATGTTCCCAAGCCCCACCTAACCAAGTTTCCTGAGTATCTCACATGTTCCCACTAGCATCACCTTTCTCCCATGCAGTGTGCGTAGAAAACCACCATATTCCTCAAGGGTCAGCTGTCTACACCACAGGAGCTGATCTGTGTCTTTAAAATGCCAAACTTCCATAGTAATCCAATGTTAAATAGGGAAAAATTCATCCTTACTTTAACGTTTTCTTGCTAGGTCAGTTTTTTTAATGTATTATTCCTTTATCTTTTAGGATGAATTACCACACATGAAAATAGACTTTCATAAGATTGGACTTCCCTACTAATCCTTCAGAAATGCCTATATATGCTTATTTCTAGATGTGACGACAGTTTAGGCTGAAGCTGGAATTTCTACTATATTACTCAAAATCAGTGCTGCACTAAATTACTTAAACTGCATTTTTTAAAAGAAAGGAGTGATAGAAGGGGCCAAGATGACTGATTAGAAGCAGCTGCAGTCCACAGCTATCATGGAGAGAAATGAAAATGGTGAGTGAATTGAGGACCTTTAACTGAAATATTCAGGTTCTCACATTGGAACTGACCGGGTGAACAACTCAACCCACAGAGAACAAAGAAAAGCAGGATGGGACAAAGGCCCACCAGGAAGTGACATGGGGCCAAAAGAACCCTTATCCCCTCAGCCAAGGGAAGTGATGAGTGATTGTGTGACCCTGCCTGGGAAACCACACTTCTCCCAGGGATCTTTGCAACTCATGGGTCAGGAGATCCTCCTGTGAGCTCACACCTCCAGGGCTTTGGGTCTGATACACAGAGTTGTGCAGAGTCTCAGCAGTGCAGTCACTCATGTTTACACAGAGACCCAGGAGTTTTACAGACTCCCACCCTGAGAATCCTGGCAAATCGGGAGATCCATCTGTACATTCCCCTAGGAACAGGGCTGAATGCAAGGAGCCAAGCAGCATTGTTCCATGGGCCACACTTCCATGGCACCTCACAAGTTAAAACCCACTGGCTTGGAATTTCAGCCAACTTGTGCATGGAGACTGCCTGAGATAGACAAGTTTCTGTGGGTAGTGGTGGTGACCATTTCTGTGGTTAGGTTGACTCCGCTGATTTAGCCTGCTGGCTCTGGGGAGTCTAGACGGTCTGGATAAGGAGGAGTCCTCCACAACAGCTGCTATTACGGATCATGGCCAGACTGCTTCTTTAAGTGGGATCCCAATCCATCCCTCCTCACTGGACAGAGCATCCCTGTGGGAATTTCAGCAACTCCAGCCAGGGTTACATGACAGAACACTGATGTCTCCCTGGGATGAAGCCCCAAGGTTTGTGGGGGTGGTGGGAGGCGGTGGAGGGTGGCCAATGTCTCTGTGGTTCAGTCAACTCAGGCTTTCCAGCCTGCTAGCTCTGGAGAGTCCAGGTGGTCTGGACAAGGAAAGGTTTCCCCCAACTCAGCACATCTGCTCCACCAAAAAGCAGCTAGACTGTTTCTTTAAGCAGGTTTCTGATCCTGTCTCTCCTGACTGGGTGAGACCTCCCAACAGAGGTCTTTAGACACCTCCTACAGGAGCGTACAGGCTGGCAACAGGTCAGGACCCACCTAGGATGGAGCTCCCAGAGGAAGGAGCAGGCTGCCATCTTTGCTGTTTTGTGGATTTCATTGGTGATCTATCTCCAGGTAAGAGAAAAACCCAGGCAACTCAGTTCTGAAGCAATCCCCCAGGGAACCAAGCAGCCTATGGAAGAATGGCCTGACAATTAAAAGGAAAACAAACAAACAGAAAGCAACAACAACAACATCCACAAAAAACTACCGTTCAAATCCCATTCAAAGGTTGCAACCTCAAAGATCGAAGATCAAAGGTAGATAAACCCACAAAGATTAGAAAGAGTAAACAAAAACACTGAAAACTCAAACAGCCAGCGGGCCTCTTCTCCCCCAAATGACCACAGCATCTATCCAGCAAGGACACAGAACTGGGCTGCAGCTGAGATGACTGCATTGACAGAAGTAGGCGTCAGAAAGTGGGTAATAACAAACTTCACTGAGGTAAAGGAGTGTGTTGTAACCCAATGAAAGAACCTTAAGAGCTGATAACCAGGTTAGCCAATTTGGAAATGTGCATAAGTGACTTGATGGACCTGGAAAACACAGCATGAGAACTTTACAATACAACTCCGAGTATCAATAGCAGAATAAAACAAGCAGGGAAAAGAATCTCAGAATGTGAAGACTATCTTTCTGAAATAAGACAGGCAGACAAAAATAGGAAAAAGGAATAAAAAGGAATAAACAAAACCTCCAAGAAATATGGGATTATGTAAAAAAGACCAAACTTACAACCGATTGGGGTACCTGAAAGAGATGGGGGGAATAAAAACAAGTCATAAAACATCCTTCAGGATATCATCCAGGAGAACTTCTCCAACCTAGCAAGATAGGCCAATATTAAAATTCAGGAAATCCAGAGAATCCCAGTAAGATACTCCACAAGAAGATCAACCCCAAGACACATAATTGCCTGATTCTTCAATATCGAAACAAAGGAAAAAATGTTAGGGCAGCCACAGAGAAAGGCCAGGTCACATGCAAAGGGACGCCCATCAGACCAACAGCAGACCTCTCAGTGGAAACCCTACAAGCCAGAAAAGATTGGGGCCCAATATTCAACATTCTTAAAGAAAAGAATTTTCCACCCAAAATTTCATATCTGGCCAAACTAAGTTTCATAAGTGAAGGAGAAATAAGATCCTTTTCAGATAAGCAAATGCTAAAGGAATTCATCACCAGCATTGTTGCTTTGCAAAAGCTCCTGAAGGAAGCACTAAATATGGAAAGGAAAAATCATTACCAGCCACAGTGAAAACACACTGAAGTTCACAGACCAGTGACACTATGAAGCAACCACATAAACAAGTCTGTAAAACAGCCAGCTAGCATTATGATGACAGGATCATCTCCACACATAATAATAGTAACCTTAAATGTAAAAGGGCTAAATGTCCTAATTAAAAGACACAATTTGGCAAGCTGGATAGAATTAAGGCCCATCTGTATGCTGTCTTCAAAAGACCCACCTCACGTGCAAAGACACACATAGGCTCAAAATAAAGTGATGGAGGAAAATTTACCAAGCAAATGGAAAACAGAAAAAAGCAGGGTTTGCAATCCTAGTTTGTGAAAAAAAACAGACATTAAACCAACAAAGATTTAAAAAGACAAAGGGCATTACATAATAGTAAAGCATTCAATTCAACAAGAAGAGCTAACTATCCTAGATATATACGTATCCAATACAGGAACATCCAAATCTATAAAGCAAGTTCTTAGATACCTACAAAGAGATTTAGACTCCCACACAATAATAGTGGGAGACTTTAACACCCCATTGACAATATTAAACAGATCATCAAGACAGAAAATTAAGATATTCAGGACCTGACCTCAGCTCTGGATCAAGTGGCCCTTATAGATATCCACAGAACTTTCCATCCAAAAACAACAGAATATACATTTTTCTCATTGCCACATGGCACTTGCTCTAAAATTGATCACATAAATGGAAGTAGAACATTCCTCAGCAAATGCAAAAGAACTGAAATCATCAGTCTCTTGGTTCATAGTGCAATCAAATTAGAACTCAAGATTAAGAAACTCCCTCAAAACCACACAACTACATGGAAATTGAACAATCTGCTCTTGAATAACTCCTGAGTAATAATTAAATTAAGGCAGAAATCAAGAAGTTATTTGAAACTAATCAGAATGGAAAGACAATGTACCAGAATCTCTGGAATACAGCTAAAATAGTGTTAGAGGGAAATTTATAACAGTAAATTTCCACATCAAAAAGCTAGAAAGATCTGATATCAACAACCTAACATCACAATTAAAAGAAATAAAGAAAAAAGAACAAACAAACCGCAAAGCTAGCAGAAAACAAGAAAAAACCAAGATTGGAGCAAAACTAAAGTAGATAGAGGCACTAAAAACCCTTCAAAAGGCTGACGCCATTTTTGGCCTCAGCCCACCCACACGCAGGTGAATTTAAAAAAAAAAAAAAAAAAAAAAAAAAACCCTTCAAAAATTCAAATAATCCAGGAGCTGGTTTTTGAAAAAAAAAAAAAAAACCAATGAAATAGATAGACTGCTAGCTAGATAAATAAAGAAGAAAAGAGAAAATAATCAAATAGACACACTTAGAAACTATAATAGGAATAGGAATACTGACCCCACAGAAATACAAACAACTATCAGAGAATACTATAAACACCTCTATGCACATAAACTAGAAAAGCTAGAAGAAATTGATAAATTCTTGGACACATACACACTCCCAAGACTGAACCAGGAAGAAACTGAATCTCTGAATAGTCCAATGCCCAGTTCTGAAATTGAGGCAGTAGTAAATAGACTACAAACCAAAAAAAAGCTCAGGACCAGATAAAATTTACAGCTGAATTCTACCAGAGGTAAAAAGAAGAGATGATACTTTTTCCACTGAAACCATTCCAAAAAATTAAAAAGGAGGGCCTCCTCCCTAACTCATTTTATGAGAAGAGCATCATTCTGACACCAAAACTTAGCAGAGATAAAAAAAAAAAAATAAAAAATAAAAAAAAAAACTTCAGGTCAATATCCCTTATAAACATTGATGCAAAAATCCTCAATAAAATCGTGACAAATGGAATTCAGTAGCACATTAAAAAGCTTATCCACCATTATCAAGTTGGCTTTATCCCCATGATTCCAGTTTGGTTCAAAACACACAAATCAATAAATGTAATTCAACATAAACAAAACTAAAGACAAAAACCACATTATCTCACTAGATACAGAAAAGGCCTTCGTGTTAACAACTCTCAATAAACTAGGTATCTGAAGAACATAGCTCAAAATAATAAGAGCCATATATGACAAACTCATAGGCAATATCATACTGAATGGGCAAAAGCTAGAAGCATTCCTCTTGAAAACTGGTGCAAGACAAGGATGCCCTCTCTTACCACTCCTATTCAACATAGCACTGGAAGTACTGGAAGTTCTGGCAAGAGTAATCAGGCAAGATAAAGAAATAAAGGATATTCAAATAAAAAGATGAAATTAAATTATCTTTATTTGCAGATGGCATAATCTTATATCTAGAAAATCATATCATCTCTTCCCAAATGCTTCTTAAGCTGATAAGCAACTTCAGCAGAGACTCAGCATACAAAATCAATGTGCAAAAATCACAGCATTTCTATACACCAACAACAGACAAACAGAGAGCCAAATCGTGAATGAACTCCCATTCACAATTGCTACAAAAAGCATAAAATACCTAGGAATACAGCTAACAAGGGACCTCTTTAAGGAGAACTACAATCCACTGCTCAAGGAAGTCAGAGAGAACACAAATGGAAAATCTTTCCGTGTGCACGGATAGGAAGAATTAATGTCATGAAAATGGCCATACTGCCCAAAGTAATGTATAGATTCAATGCTATTCCCATTAAACTGCCATTGACATTCTTCACAAAATTAGCAAAAGAAAAAAAAACTATTTTAAAATTCATATAGAATTTAAAAAGAGCCCAAATAGTGAAGACAATCCTAAGCAAAAAGCACACTACCTGACTTCAAACTATAGTACAAGGCTACAGTAATCAAAACAGCATGGTACTGGTACAAAAACAGACATATAGACCAATGGAATAAAATAGGGAACTTAGAAGTAAGACTATACACCTACAACTATCTGATATAAGACCATATGCATACAACTATCTGATCTTCAACAAACCTGACAAAAGCAATGAGGAAAGGATTCCCCATTGAATAAATGGTGCTGGGAGAACTGGCTAGCCATATGCAGAAAATTGAAACTGGACTCCTTCCTTAAACCATGTACAATGAACTCAAGATGGATTAAAGACTTAAATGCAAAACAATAAAAACCCTACAGGAAAATCCAGGCAATACCATTCAGGACATAGGCATGAGCAAAGATTTCATGACAAAAATGCCAAAAGCAATTGCAACAAAAGCAAAAATTGACAAATGGGATCTAATTACACTAAAAGGCTTCTGCACAGCAAAAGAAACTATAGTCAGAGTGAACAGACAATCTATAGAATGGGAGAAAATTTTTGAAGCCTACTCATCTGACAAATGTCTAATATCCAGAGTCTACACGGAACTTAAACAAATTTACAAAAAAAAAAAAATTAAAAAGTGGGTAAAAGACATGAACAGATACTCAAAAGAAGACATTTATGAGGCCAACAAACATATGAAAAAAAGCTCAACATCACTGATTATTAGAGAAATGCAAATCAAAACTACAATGATACACTATCTCATGCTAGTCTGAATGGTGATAATTTAAAAATCCAGAAACAACAGATGCTGGTGAGGTGGCAGAGAAAAAGGAACACTTTTACACTGTTGGTAGGAATGTAAATTAGTTCAGTCATTGTGGAAAACAGTGAGGCAATTCCTCAAAGATTTAGATGCAGAAATACCATTTGACCCAGAAATCTCATTACTAGGTATACACCCAAAGGAATATAAATCATTCTATGATAAAGATACATGCACGTGTATGTTCATTGCAGCACTATTCACAATAACAAAGACATGGAATCAACCTAAATGCCTAACAATGATAGACTAAATAAAGACAATATGGTACCTATTCTCCATGGAATACTATGCAGTCATAAAAAAGGAATAAGATCCTGTCCTTTTTGAGGGACACAGATGGAGCTGGAAGCCATCCAAACACCACGTGTTCTCACTTATAAGTGGGACCTGAATTATGAGAACCCATAGACACATAGCAGGGAGCAACACATCCTGGAGTCTGCTGGAGGGGGTTGGGGCAAGGGAGAGCATCAGGAAGAATAGCTAATGGAGGTTGGGCCTAACACCTAGGTGATGGGTTGATCTCTGCAGCAAACCACCATGGCCCATGTTTACCTACATAAAAAATCTGCACATCCTGCATACATACCTCAAAACTTAAAAGTCTTTATATTTATGTCAGAATGTGCATAATTGGGCATGTTTATTTATGCAGGCATGTAACAGTATAACATCTGTGCCAAAAAAGACTGGTTTACAAGTATGACCTGTGAGAAATAAACAGAAGGAAGAAATTATGTATTTAAGAATCTACTATTTGACAAGACTAAAGGTACCATCAAAAAATTATCTTGTTTAATTGCCATAATTTATTAAAATGACTAATATGTCCTCCTCTTGGTAATGAGAAAACTGAAATTCAGAGAGGTAAGTAACTTGCTAAAATGTGTACATTCATTAACAATAAAAATGGGATTCAAGCCCATGTCTAACTCCAAAATCCTTATTCTTTCAGCTGTGCACTAATTGCTGTTTTGTGTTTATATTCAAATACAGTATGGAATGTGTGTGTTTGCCTGAATACATTTTTAAAAGACATTGTTAATAGTAAATGTTTCCGAAAACACAGACTGCATGATGACAAAAACAGAGATCATCAAATAAATTCTTCTAAAACAGAAGTTTTACCCTGTATCAGACTTTATTGATGGTTAGCAAAAGATGCGACACTTGCAGCAACATGGAGCAGAGGCCTTGAACTATCAAATTCCTGAGTCTATTTCCCACATTGGGGTATGTGGTGGTTCCATTATGATGAGTCAACAGAAGACAAGTTCAACTAAAGGAAACTCTTTAGTTTGGGGGTCTGTACACTTTGTGTGTTATGCTAGTCATCTAGCTCTATTCTAGTTACATAACTAATCTTCATTCTTCAGTGTACCTGTGGTCATATATTGCAAATTTGTTTACATAAACAGATTGAACAACCAGAAATACATACTCCTAATGCATTTCTAGGTCATTAGTCAGGTGTTTAAAAATGCATGCAAGACTTTCATATATCTTCTAGCTAATAAATTCATTGAGTTAACATCAGCAAGGATTTTAGGTTGGAGTAAAAATGACATCAGATGTTTTTGAGGAAGAAAGCAGGTATTGGGTATACTTCTTACTCTCCTATAGATTTTATTGTGTAGAGATTAGCTGTTTTCACCAGGATTCTGGAAAACATGGAAAGACAGATACACTCTTCTCTCTGAAAACAGTAGATGTTTATAATTAGCTGTATAACACATATGTAGATAGAAAATGAATACATTTACATATCACTTTTGGTAGAATAAGTCTCTTTCAGAATTAAGACATTAAGTTGCTGATTACTGCTTTAACATGTCTGGGACAGAGCTTGAGAGTCTGCCTAGAGGAAGCAAGAAGCCCTAGAAAGGCTCTTAAAAATATTCTTCCTCTCAGCTACGCCAATCAGAGATTATTGAGTTTTCAAGACCTCTCTTTCGGCCATCAATCATTCACACATTGACAAGAATTAATCAGTTAATTTTGATTTGTTTCCTGCTATATTTTAGCAGACTTGATAGGGATGTCTGGTATAAGTAATCTAGTTGTATTTAGAGGACAGAAAGGTCTTAGTAGGGTCTCAGAGTGTGCAATGTGAGGGCAGTGATCAATTTGGGGGTGGGAAAAATTAAGGAAATGTCAATACAGAATGGGGAAGAGAAAAAGAGCTGGGAAAACACTCAACGTAAATCCAGCTTTTTAGCAGTTTTGACAATGGCAATTCTTGGTGGTGTGCCCACGACCACACAACTGAAATCTTCTGGGCTATCATATGTTGTTGGCCCTTACATATATCATTCTCCAATCTTCCTAAATGTGTATGTCAGCCTAAGAGAAATCGTTTTACAAAGTTAATATCTGTGTATAGAAATAGAACCACTAAAGTTTCCTGTAATCCTTTAGTCAATTCAGAAAGTTAGGGAGTATATTATCTATTAGCAATAAATAGTGAGAGAAGTTGACTTTAGTATAAATATAGTTTAGAGTAGAGGAGATATTGTGTCCATAACTGGAAAAGAATGATAAGTAATGAGAAATAAATAAAGTAAAAGAGGTCATGGAAATAAATAATATGATTACTGAAATAAAAATCCAACTCAGAATTTAATAACATAAAAATTATATCCCTCAAAATCAAAATAATTAAAAAGAGGTAAGAATTTAAGAGAAAAGATAAACAATGAAAAACCTTAGAAGACGAATTCAGGGCATCAAATATGCAATTAATAGAAATTCTAGAAAGAAAGAGCCAAGAAACAGATTGGAGGAAGTTATTATTTAATCAAAACAACAACAAATATCTCAGAGTGGTAGAAAGTCATAAAAACCTAGATTCAAAAGTGTCCAGAATTAAATAATCACTTAAAAATGCAGAAGAAAATGTTTACCACTGCAGCCTGTAGACATAGAGCAATTTCTTCAAGTTTTGAAGAAACACTTTTTCATTCTAGAAGTCCGTCACTAGGCAATTACCAATCCTTTAGAGAGTAAAATTGAGACATGTTCATATATGCAGAAGCCCAGAAAATTTACCTTCACACAATTCTTTTTAAGACACTACTTATGGTAATATGCTTCAGACAAACAAATGAAAAAACTGCAGCTGACAACTTTTCAAAAGCCAACCTGCTTTTTCTGTTTAGGTTTTTACCTCTCTCGTAGATGACCTACGAATGGTGATCTTATTTTCTACCTTGAAAGTAAATTGTGACTATTGAAACCAGTCATAATAATTCCATTGTTGTTGCCAATAATTGGTTTAGGAGGAAGACAAAGAACAGAAAGTTTGCAGAAAGGCTTCCAAGGAAGATTTTTTTAGTACAACAATAGAGAAATAAAAATGAAACTCTGGATATTCCCATACATGTGTTAGCCTAGAATCATGAAGGCTATTTTTCCACACTGTCAACAGAAGCACAGCTGGACAAAGACACTATGCTGAGGATAGCAGGACAGAAAGATGGAAAGCGATTACTTTCTTATTGAAAACTTCCTTTTTTTCTTTAACATTACCATGCTTTATTGTCTTCATTTCACTCATCAACATTTGAATTTTCTCATTAATTCATTTGCATGCTGATCTCTCCCTTCAGTGGGCCATATGCTCTTTGAGAGCAGGGACTTTGTCCCATTAATTGTTGTAGCCCCATGACCTAACTCATTGTATGCCCTCAGTAAATATTTCTTGAATGAATAAATGCAGGAAGTGGGGGTGAGATGATGTTAGTAAGCCAACATAGTAAGAAATCCATTTATAAGGCATAAAATTGATAAAGTTTAAGCTAACTATAAGAGCATTTTATTTAGAGATGTAAAGACAGTCAGGGAAGAAACAGTTAAAAGATTTAAAAATGGTTATGTTGCCACTTGGGAAGCATTAACAGCAGTCAAATATGAACTTTCTACAGAGTTTCAAGCTATAGGTATAATATTCTTTTCCTTTTTTTTGTATGATGATATTTAATACCCTACATTCATTATTTTAACCACTTATACTTGCTTTCCTAGTCCACTCATGCTGAGGCTGAATATCATAAATTGAAGAAGATGGTACTACAATTTCATTTCTTATACAACTGATTATAATATTTACATATCATTGTCGGCCGGCAGTGCCCTCACTGGTATTTCATGCCTTTAAAACCTTTTCCTGGGGCTCAAGAACAGAAGTCTGAAACTGACTGATCTACTGGAAAGTTGGCTTACTCTTCCACTGCCAAGTAAGAGCTCAAATTTGACTTTAAACTTATTACAGAAAACAGGAAATTTAAAGAAAAAGACTTTTATTTATAAGCATACCAGTGTCCCTTACCTATCCATAAAGAATTAATTTTGCAGATGTCATAATAAAAGGATAATATTTTCATTTTCATTTTATATTTCTAGGAGAAGAAATAAGAATTCACTTAGTGTTTTAAAATAAGGCCTGAAAGAAAATATATACTTTTAATTAAAAGAATAATTTTAAAGGATACTGAAACCAAATTACATTTCCTTGGGGTTTTAATTTTATCCTAGGCCTAGAGGAAATATTACAGAAGAAATTTCTCTTTGATTCCATAATAGAGGCAGACTTAAGACATTTCTCAGTATGTCATTTACTGTCCATTTACTCCCAATGTCTCTTACATTTCAACCCCTGATATTGTGAAGCCAATGGAGTTTCCTACAAAATTGGATAATCTATGCCCTAATATTGAAGGGTTTGGCATAAATGTACTGGTATGAGTCTGAATAGAGTAAGCAGCTTGTGGAACTAAAGTCCTTGATGAACTCTGTAGATACCGATTTTATATACTTAATAATATCTTTTATATCTACAAAAAAAAGTGAGAAACAGCTTTTCGATATGAGACTAAAAGAACTTGAATGGAAGACATGTAAACTATGACAATAAACAAAGGGGAAACAGAGATGAAATCATTTTAAGCATTTAAGAAATGTTAGCAAAATATAGATTAGTTAATTCCTTCTAAAACCCTGTTTTTAGGGACTTCATTTCCAGTAACATGATGAACCAGATAAGTATTTCATCCTTCTTATGAATAACATTTTCTCAAATGTTGACATGTGAGTTGACATGTGAGGACTAATATGTACACTGATTTCCTTTCTTCATTAAGACGGGAAAGCAGAGGACAAAGATAAGGGCATGTCCAAGATGGGAGTATAAGAGGAGACTCTCGTAAAATTAGGACCTCAAAGGACTCCAACCACAGTATAAGGATTAATTATAAATAAATGCCCTCTGCCTATATTAAAACATCTCATGTACCCCATAAATATATACACCTACTATGTAGCTACAAAAGTTAAAATTAAAAACTTGTAATTATAATAATAAATTTGTTTAAATGTCCTCAATGGTTCAACAAGAAAAAATGCCTATCTTGAAATTTGGCACTGAAATATGGAAAATCAAAGGGCAATAAAACCAAGACACACTTAGAGAGAACAAGATGAAATGACTTGCTCTAAGACCAATTCTTTCTTTAAGCTTTTCCACTTATTATAATATCAAATATAACTAACAGACATTACTTATACATTATTTCCCAACATTATCCTTTAGAGACACATGATCATTAGGTATATTTTCTGCCTTGAAAATATTTTAGGCAACAATTTACTATGCATTCATGGTTACATGCATTATATACATAGCAATTCTTGCCTCATATTTTTCACTGTTGGCCAATGGTCACTAAGCCAATGCCACACATTTAAGATTTTTTAAAAAAGAATAACGGAACCCACTCCCTGCATCAATTTTTATTTAAGTCAAGATAATGTAGTTTATATTGTCATAACAAAATCCCAAATCTCAGAGAATAATAAAACAAAAGCTTATTTTATACTCAGACTACATATGTAATGTCGAGCAGCAGTAATACTTTTGTCATTATAGTCACTTAGGAACTCAGGCTGATAGAAGCTCAATTATATGTTTCCATGACTACAACAGAAATAGAAGACAATATAGCAAACTGTGTTCTGGTTCTTAAAAGCTTCAAACAGGAAGGTACACTCATTATTTGTCCTCCCATATTACTGGTCAGGATCTCAGTAGACGACATCAAACTTTCAAAAGGACAGAAAAATTAAATCATATCATGTGCCCAGAAAGAGAAGAGATCTGGGCTACTGGTGAAAAGCCTTAATTAATATCACATCAGCAGAAACAATGAACATCAGAATCTAATGATAAAATTAAAAGAAAGAAAATATCTTAATATATCCTGCATTAGTTTTACTGCTGCTGTAACAAATTACCATAAACTGACAGGTTTAAGAAAAACAAACGTACTACAGTTCTGGGGGTCAAAAGTCTGATGTGGGTCTCACTGGGCTAACATCAAGGTATGGGCAGAGCTATACTGCTTTCAGAGGCTCTAGGGAAGCATCCACATTCTTATCATCGTTTCCAGCTTCTAGAGGCTGTCTGAATGTCTTAGATTCTACCCAAGAAAATATTGTATAAGATAATGGAAAATACGTCACTCTCTGAAAGTAACATGACTAAAAAAAATACAAAATAATTTTGGATGAATTATTATAGTAAATAAGAGAGTTTGGCAATATTGTTGGATTCAAAACAATATAGAGCAAACAAACATTTTGGTTAAAGGAGCAATGCATTTAAAAATAAATCATGGGGGAATAACATCAGCAACATGGAGGAATAGAGGCTTCTAAATCTCTCCACACACAGATGTGCTGAGTTAGCATCTATTCATGGATCACTCCCCTCTGAGAGAAAAACAGAAAGCAGTTGTGTCTCATAAATATGTACAAGTATTATGATGTGTCATTCAAAAATAAAACTTTTTAAACAAAACAGTTAAATAACTTTACCCACCAGGCAACTGAGAAAACAACCACATCAAACACGTAAGAAAAGCTGAGGCACATTTGGGCACAGACCCCACCCTGGGCACTGTGCTATACAACTGGGAAAGGAATCGTCAACACCCATTACCTCCCTGTGGAGAGGAGGGCTTTGATCTCACATATAGCACCCTAACTCTAAGGTTCCTTATGGTCTTTTAAGTCACTAACTCTGGAAGCAGAGGGGACTAGGCATACATGAGTTTCTCTAGACCACAGGAAAAACTGGTGGTTTTATATGGGGACACAAACATTTCTAGGGCTTCATTCCCTGGGAGAAATGCAAAGAAAGATCTCAAAAATGAAGCTTTCTATTTCTTCTGGAAGGAGTTTGTAACACATTCTTTCCTTAACTACTTGAGGGCAGGTATTCTAACTTTCATGGAGGAGTTGAAGAGGCACACAAACAGTAACTTGACAGCAGACTGAAAGGCAGCATCTTCCTGAATTTTCTCCCCAAGCTCACGCTAGAGATAACTTCAGGTCTACCAATTTCTTCTGAAAGTAGTTTGTTCATTCATCAAGTGCCCCAACTTTTACAGTTCCTACCCAAGGGACTGCATTCTGAACCTCCTTGCTCTGGAAGCAGAGAGAACTGGACATGTGCAAGTCCCTCCAGATCACAGAAAAAAGAGGTGGTTTAAAACAGATGTGCAATTACTTTCAGGGGCTACACCTCCCAGGGGCAGTATGGAGTAGGAGCTAAGAAAGTGAAGCTCTCTTTCACCCAGGAAAGAGTTTTTGGCACACTCTTCCAGTGGCTACTTGATGACATGGCTTCTAACTAACTTTTATCCAGAAGTTAAATGGCTAAACAAACAATAGCCCTGCAGGGGCCTGAGCTGCAGTTCAGCACTGCTTGAGCTTTTTTCTCTCAGCCTGACCCAGCAATAACTCCACATCTATAAATTGCTCCTGGAAGGAGTTTGTTTATGCAAGTGACCCAACTATTATGTCTACACAAGGAACTGGACCCCAAAACTCCTAGCTTTGGAAGCAGAAGGGACTAGGCATGTGCAAGTCTTCCTAGGTCACAGAATAAAAAGGTGATTTTTACTGGGTACGCAAGCACTTCCAGGGGCTACTCACCCTGGGAGCAGTGTAGAAAAGTGGCTGAAAGGCACAAATCCCACTTTCTCTCTGGAAGGGGTTCACTATACACTCTTCCAGTGGCTTTTTTATGGCCCAGCCTCTAACTGCTTGCATTGGGTCATTAATGGGACAAAAAGTAGTACTCTGGTAACCTGAACAGGAGCTTGGCACTTCCCAAGCATTTCCTCTTGGTTGCCTCAGTGATAAATCCAGTTCTACCCATTCTTTCTGGAGTAAGTTTGTCCACACAGTGACTGCCACAAATTATATAGCTCCCACCAAGGGGCTGTCTCTGAAATGACCCAGCTCTGGAAGTTATTGCAATCCTGAGTCTCCCTGGACCACAGAAAGCAAAGAGGTGGGCATGCAAAAGACATGCTTCCAGCAGCTATCTTCTCAAGGTCAGAAGGTGAAACCTTAATGTGAATACAGGGCATTTTACAAAGATCCTCTCCTCAGCTTAGTGCAGAAAAAGTAGGAGGTAAATACCCACAACCAACTTCACCATGAGGATAAAAAACAACTGGAATATACATCCAAGACACCAACCTTTCCAGCTATATCTAAAGGACCCAACTTTTACCTTAGTGATCTCAGGGTATTAATAGGACATGACACATCCTAATCAAAAACAAAGACAGCTGTTTACTGGGAGGTTACCAGAAACAGAGAGTACAGTTTGAACAAACCCAAAGATTTGAGAGAAACCTTAAAATCTCTCAATGGACAGATCTGTGAAATCCTTCTCCTATACAAGCCAAGTCTGACAGGACTGAGAGAAGCAGTTGTTTTATCTAATATGCAGAAGTCAATCCAGAGAGTCAAGGAAAATAAAGAAACAGAGCAATGAATTCCCAATAAAAGATCAAGATAAATCTCTGAAAACTAACTCAAGTGAAATGGAGATGTATGATTTACTCAACAGGGAATTCAAGATAATTGTCATAAAGATGCTCACTAAAGCCAGGAGAGCAAGGTAAGAGCAAACTGAGAATTTCAACAAAAAGATACAAAACATTTGAAAATATCAAACAAAATCATAAACTGACTATGTCAATAGCTCAAGCAGAAGAAAGGATCAGTAAACTCAAAGACAGGTCGCTGGAAATCATCCAATATGAGGAGTAAAAGGAAAAAGATTGAAGATAGCTTAAGAGATTATAGGACACTATCAAGAATGACAACTTATGCATTATTGGCATTCCAGAAAGAGATGAAACAGAGAAGGGGACAGAAACATTTTCAAAGAAGCAATGGTAGAAAAGTATCCAATACTGGGGAAGGAAATGGAAATCCAGATCCAGAAAGCTCAAAAGACACCAAATAAGATGAATCCATAGACACACCAAGACACATCATAATTAAATCATCAAAAGTTCAAGACAAAGAGTTTTGAAAGCAGGAAGGGAAAAATGAATTGTAACATTTATGAGAACATATATAAGACTATAAGCAGATTTTTCAGCAGAAATATTGCAGGTCAGAAGAGAGTGGGACGACATATTCAATATCCTGTGAGAAAAATACTGCCAATCAAGAATACTATACTCAGCAATCATGTCTTTCAAAAATGAAGGGATATAAAGACACTGCCCCAGTGGGGACTCTGTGTGGGACATCCAATCACACATTTCCCTTCTGCACTGCACTAGAAGAGGCTCTCCATGAGGACTCCACCCCTGCAGCACACCTCTTCCTGGACATCTAGGTGTTTCCATACATCCTCTGCAATCTAGGCAGAGGTCCCCAAAACTCAATTCTTGACTTTTGTGTACCCATAGGACCAACACCAAGTGGAAGCTGCCAAGGCTTGGGGCTTGCACCCTCTGAAGCAATGGCCCAGGTTGTACCTTGCCCCATTTTAGCCATGGCTGAAACTGAAGCAGCTGAGACACAGGCCACCATGTCCTGAGGCTACACAGAGCAGGGTAGGACCTGGGGCTGGCTCATGAAACCATTTTTCCTTCCTAGGCCTTCAGGCCTGTGATGGGAAGGGCTGCTGTGAAGTTCTCTGACATGACTTGGAGACATTTTCCCCACTATTTTAGTCATTAACATTTGACTCCTTGTTACTTCTGCAAATTTCTGTAGCTGGCTTGATTTTTGCACCCTGAAAATGGGTTTTCTTTCCTACTACATTGTTAGGCTGCAAATTTTCCAAAATTTTATGCTCTGTCACTTCTTGAACACTTTGCTGCTTAGAAATTTTTTTCTGTCAGATACCCTAACTCATCCCTCTCAAGTTCACAGTTCCACAGATCTCTAGAGCAGGGGAAAAATGTCACCTGTCTCTTTGCTAAAGCATAACAAAAGTGACCTTTACTCCAGTTCCCAGCAAGTTCCTCATTTCTATCTGCAACCACCTCAGTCTGAACTTTGTTGTCCACATCACTATCAGCATTTTGGTCAAAGCCATTCAACAAGTTCCTAGGAAGTTCCAAACCTTCCCACAATTTCCTGTCTTCTGAGCCTTCCAAGTCTGTAGGAAGTTCCAGACTTTCCCACATTTTCCTGTCTTCTTCTGAGCCCTCCAAACTGTTCCAACCTCTGCCTATTACCCAGTTCCAAAGTTGCTTCCACGTTTTTTGGATTTCTTTGCAGTAGCACTCAATTCTATGTACTATCAATTTATTGTATTAATCTGTTTTCATGCTGCTGTGAAGACATACCCAAGGCTGGGTAATTTATAAAGGAAAGAGATTTCATTGACTCACAGTTCTGCATGGCTAGGGAGGCCTCAGGAAACTTACAACCAAGGCAGAATGGGAAGCAAACACTTCCTTCTTTACATAGTGGCAGGGAGAATAAGTGCTGAGTGAAGGCAGGGAAGCCCCTTATAAAGTCATCAGATCTCGTGAGAACTCACTATCATGAGAACAGCATGGGAGTATGGGAGAACCACCCCCATGATCTAATCACTCCTCACCAAGTCCCTCTCATGACATGTGGGGATTTATAGGAAATTTAATTCAAGATGAGACTTGGGTGGGGACATAGACAGATATTCAAAACAGAAAATTAATAAGGAAACATCAGACATGAACTCCATATAAGACCAAATAAACCTAACAGGCATATGACAGAACATTTCATCCAACAGCAAAAAAAAAAAAAAAAAAAAAAAAAAAAAAAAATGCAAATTTTTTGCAAATTTAAGGTGAAAAGTGACCCGGTAGTACCCT
>CAUYLG010019835.1:0-50673 GCA_963573385.1 Cacajao melanocephalus
TGCAAGGACACATAAAGACTCAAAACAAAGGGATGGAGGAAGATTCACCAATCATATGGAGAACAAAAAAAAAGAAAAAAAAGAAAAAAAAAACAGGAGTTTTAATTTTCGTCTCTGATAAAACAGACTTTAATAGTAATAAAAACTTAAAGAAACGAAGGACATTACATAATGGTAAAAGGATCAATGCAACAAGAAGAGCTAATGATCATAAATATATATGCACCCAATACAGGAGCACCCAGATACATAAGACAAGTTCTTAATGACTTATAATGAGACTTAGACTCCCGCACAATAACAGCGGGAGACTTTAACACCACATTGTCAACATTAGACAGATCAACAAGACAGAAAATTAACAAGGACATTTAAGACTTGAACTCAGACCTGGAACAAGTAAACTCAATAAATATTTATAGAACTCTCCACCCCAAATGCACAAAACATACATTTTTCTCAGTACCATATTACACCTATTCTAAAAGTGACTACATAATTGGAAGTAAATCGCTCTTCAGTAATTGCATAGCATTTTACAGATTTAAATGAAATATTGGTTGGCTGTTTGTTATTTTCTTCCCTTATTCCTTCCTGTCTCCGTTGTTAAGCACAATTATTTGCATAAAAGAAGTCTTTAATACGTATTTCTAGATTGCATTCCAGCCTGGGCAATAGAACAAGACTCCTGTTCTCTCTTCCCCTTTCGCTTCCTCTTTCTTTCTTTCTTTAAAAAAAAAAAAAAAAGGTAGTGTGCTATTGGCATAAAGATGAATTCATCAGTGGAACAGAATATGGATCCCCAAAATAAACACACACACCCCCACACACAGGGGAAACTGGTTTTTGACAAAACTGTAAACGCAAATCTGTGGAAAAAGAATAGTCTTTTCAAAAAATTAGAAAATGCTGGAACAATTAGATATCCATATACAAAAAAATAAAAATAACATCAATCCATACCTCACGTTATATTCAAAATTTACCCCCAAATAGATCATAGACCTAAATGCAAAACCTAAAATTATAAAATTTCTAGAAAAAATAGATCTTGGCAAAAACTTTTTAGCTACAATACCTAAATACAATCCATGACAGAGAAAATTGAAAAAAAAAAAAAAAAAGAAAGAAAGTTCTAGGTTTCTTTTCTTGGCAAGCTCTGAGACAAGCTAAAGCCTTTGGCAAGTTTTCAGAAATCTAGAACGGATGATTCAGGAAAAAGATAACAAATATCAATTAATTGCTCAAGAGGAGATGCAGAAGCAAGAATTATAGATGACTTGTTTAACCTTCTTAAGTTCTCTAGAAGATCAAAATTAGCCACCATCTTGAAGTGAATATTATGATGGATTAGGCTTTAGATTTCCTCTTAGTTGCTTGCTATTATTTTTTTAAAAATGTCGTGTGGGATCTTGCCATAATGAAAGGACATTTCAAGCCATTATGAATGTTTCAAGGAGTGATACATTTTATGCTTCACCTAAAATTATCTGAACCTCACTGATATCCTAGCTTTTGGATGCTTATTTCTTCATAATTCTATGTAAGCCACTCACTCTGTTGAGGCCTATATGCAATTATCACCTAAAGAAAGTATCTGGAGCCTGGGGGCTCAGATGAATTACCAGATAACATGGAGAAAGATCTGGCTTCCCAGAAGCTGCATAAGATACTAGATGATACCAGAAGTACAGAAGAACTAAAATCCCCTGGAACAAACTTTGACAGATGAAATACAGGACACCAGAGGAAGTTAATTAATAAAGTGCATTTCCATTACTCCCCCTGAAGCAATAATTTCTTATGCACATTTTCCTCAGCACTGTGTTGTGAGCATGAAACACATATTCTTTATGAAATGTCAACCAGCCTGGTAACATATTATTATCGACCGAATGTTTGAGTCCACCCAAAATTAACATGTTGATATCATAATCCCCAAGGTGAAGGTATTATGTGTTGGGCCTTTATGATTAAATCATGATGTAATAATCATTACTGCCCTCATGAATGGGATTAATGCCTTTATGAAAGAGATCCCAGAGAGTTATCTTGCTCTTTCTATCATATGAGGAAACAGTGAGAATGCTGTCTATGAACCAGGAAGCAGACCCTCACTAGAACCCAACAATACTGGCATTATGATCTTGAACTTCCATCCTCTAGAACCAGGAGAAATAAAATTCTGTTGTTTATAAGCCATTCAATGTATGGTACTTAGTTACATCATCTCAAAGTGATGAAGAAAATATTATCTTGTGTTTGCTTTTTACATTTCCCTGGCTGTCTCATATTGTATTTTTATTTTTTTGTCTCAGCCTTGGGATTGTATCCTATAATAAATCATTAAAATCCATGCCAGGCTTTTGTTTTTATAAAGAAACTGAGGTTAATATAAAGAGATCATCAGATCATCAACAATGATCTTAACTATTTGTCAGTCAGTATTTTAAATGGGAAGATGTTGCCAATTATTTTGCTTGGTAGCCTACTTGGTGAAACTTTTAGAGAGATCAATTTCTCAATGTCTGTCAAACTCTAAATTCACATACTCTTTGATCCAACTCCAAAAGAGGAGTCAGAAAACTATGGCCCGTGGACCACCAAATTCAGCCCACCACCTGTCTTTGTACATACGGTTTTCTAGAACACAGTAATGCACATTAGTTTAAATATTGACTAATATGCATTACTGCATTCTAAAAAACTCTGACTGCTATGCTACAAGATCAGCATTGTATCAAAGATTGTATGGCTCAAAGAGTCTAAAATATTGAGTATCTAGACCTAACAGAAATGCTGGTGGACCCCTGGCTTAAATGTCCACAGTTATTATTATTAAAGAAACTTATAAAAAGATAATTTTGTATCATTCCAAGAATTAATTTAGATTAATACTCTCTCTCATGCCTCATTTGTTTTCTTGTAATAAAATATACCTGCCATCTTGACAAAATCACTTAGTTAACCTCAGTCAAGTTACTTAACTGCTTTACACCTCAGTTTATATATGAAAAAGAATGTGGAAAGAACAAACATTTTCACTGAATTTTAAAGCACATCATGTATGTGGAGTGTTTAGGCAAGGCCAAAAGTTTTTAGGGCCATTTGGTCTGCATACTTTTTGTTCCTTGCACTTGCACATTAAAATATGAAGCCTGATATTTTCTCTTTAAATAATTTCAATAAATATATTTTTCTATAAAAATAAACTAGATTGCCTACAAATTTTTAGTATGATAGCTAATGCACTCTCTTCTTTAAGAAAAACACTAATAAATTATAGAATTTGTTTTTCTAGATCTCCTTTACAGTAGAAATATCGATCAATAATTTGTGGCTTTCTTATGGCACAATGGAAAGTGTGGATGAACTTACTAAAATTTAATTATTCAGTTTTTTAAAAACCCTTAGATCCATGATACCTTATGGTCTCTAATCAGGAAATAAACAAGGAATGCCACAGAGTTCAGGATAGGAAATCTTACAGAAATTAATATTCTCCAAGCAAGAGGGAAATAAACAGGCATTTATCTCTTAAAGGAAATGGCTTTAAGTAGCATTGTCTATGTTATCATTGTATTTGCTGCAACTATTATGGCATGAGTTATATAGAAAATGCTTCATAAATGTTTTTCAATAGCTGAATGAATAAATGAGTAAACTACAAAAGTCTGTGTTATGTTCAGCATTCGGGATTCCAGGATTATTTGGAACACTAGGCAAGAAAGAAGATACTGTGTAGCCTCATTATAATCTGACAGAACCAGAGAGGTATAACTAACTGAAGGCCCTATCCCCAAAGTCAGACTACATGAAATGAAACATTCAAGTTCCAGTATGCACATAGGAGCCTTTGTTCAGAATTTTAAACGGATAGGGAGATCCCTATGAGCAGCCTAAACATTAAAGTCAAGAAAGGATCTATTTCTTCCTCATTTTATGCATGCTGCTTGTGGGCAAACAAGGTTGGTATGAATTTGTGGGCTGGGTGACAGAGCTGGAAGCAGTAATCAACAGGTGTCCACAACTGCTGATTGAAAGACAGAAAACAGCTAAAACAGATTAGAGCTATCTAATTAGGAGTCACTATCAGAACCAACTGATGCATTAACCTTTTGTTTCATCAGTAATATATAGAACATCTTTATTTTTTAAACACCTCCAATTAACCTAATTCATAAGATCTGCTTGGTGATGTAAATTCTTTGAACCTAAAAGGGAATTTGTTAACTCTTCGTAAGTTACTGTGTGATGTGAGATAACATATGTTAAAATGCTTATAATTATACCAGGCACTTATTAAGCACTCTACATATGTAAATTATTGTTGTTATTATTTCTATTACTGTTATAGAAAATGTATAAAAATGAAATATGAATGTTTTAAATACTTTAAAAGGTGGTTTTTATTTTAATTAAAAAATTTGACTCAACTACTTGCTTAATTATATATAATCATATGCTTAACAAATTAAAAAAATTAAAGATCTGAAGATTATAACCAGTATTATTACTCTACACATAAGAGAGTCTATATTTACTCTGGTAAGTATTTTAAGGCCTTCATTTTTCTGTTCAATCTGAATAATCTCAAGTCATAATATTTTTCTTTGATCCAAAATTGTTTGATATCCATATTATAGTACATGATGTTAGAATACTTGCTTTGTTCTGTCATGGTCTGGTGAATTAATTATGTCTAATTCTTCTTGTTCTGACTTATCCTTTCTTCAAGATTAGATCAAAACATGAAGTATTACAGCTACAGTCCCTGATGCATTATTAGTTCAAGAAGCAATGTAATATCACATTTGTCACTTGTTTTATCAAGCTATGTATAAAAATTGCTTTACAGTTAAATGGGAAAAAGTGAAAATTCCAGCAAAGCAGCCTAGATTTCACAGCAGGACGATCAGGAATATTTTCTCACTTCTATTGCCCTGGAGCACAAGTCTAACAAATAAGAGAGATTAGAAATGATTACAATGGGTCCCTTTCCCACATTCCATAGATGGATAGGTACCAAAAAGCTTTACAGTAAACACTATCAACAGAAAAAAAATATGGCAATATATGTTCAGATAAAATAAAGGGTATAATATCTACTTCTGTTTTCCAAAGTTTCCATATATCTTCCATTTTAATGAAGTTTGTTTTAGGATCTTCAAAAAACATCTCTACAATTAATTGTATTTGCTCCCTCAATTTCATCTTTGCAAATGTCCATTTTGTAGTTTTTTTTTAATAAGGAAAAAAATAAAGATGGATAAATGCTAAGTTTTAAATTAAAAGATATATAAAAGTTACTGATATTAGCTCCTTTTAAAGACTGTTAAGCTCTATGTTTGTGTAATTTATTGCTAGTACTAAATAGAAAATAAGTGCTTATGATCATAATGAACAATTTTTGAACAAAGATTAAACTTCAGAGTTCCAATTAAGACTACAGCTTTTTCATTCTAACTGCCTCCAATCAAGGTCTTCTCTTTTGTTTCACTATAAAGTTTTCCCACTCCTTTGTCTGCTTATGAGCCTAGGCCAAGCATGAGTGATTGTTCCTGACTCCCTTGTTATGCAGCATATTTGGAAAAATAGCTTTTGTTTGTTCTTACTTAGGTAGTAATGGCTTAACTGTGCTCTCCCCACCTCTTCAAATATTTAGGGCCCAATCCTCAGTATGCCAAAATTTGACTGTATTTAGAGATAGGGCTTTTAAATATGTAATTAGGTTTCACAAGGTTATTAGGGTGAATCTTCATCCAATAAAACCAATATCATTATGAGAAGAGGGGATCAGGACACAGACACACAGAGGAAAGATCATGTAAAGACCCAGAGAAAAGAGGACTATGTACAAACCAAGAAGAGAGGTTCGCAGAAGAAACCAATCTTGCCAACATCTCAGTCTTAAACTCCTAACCTCCAGCATTATGAGAAAATAAATTCCCATTGTTTAATCCACCTAGTATATAGTATTTGCTATATTCATCAGACCCAATGCAATTCTAAAGTTGAATTCAACATCCTTTACAGGGCCTACTACCTAAAAGAGGCAGACAGAAATCCAAACATGTAACCTAGCTAGTATCATAAATTGCCAGGGCTGGAAATATTGACTCAGATACAAGCTCCAAAATAAGGTCACTGCTGATTATACATACACATATCTGAAGAAATTAGTGCCTCATTGTTTATGCAATCAGACCATTGCTCCCATTGGTGGTAATCATGGAGCTAGGAATGTTATATTCTGAATGTTTTTGTTCCCCAAAATTTCATATGTTAAAACCTAATCCCTAATGTGGTGGTATTGAGAGATGCTATATTCTGAATGTTTTTGTTCCCCAAAATTTCATATGTTAAAACCTAATCCCTACTGTGGTGGTATTAAGAGATGGAAATTTGGAGAGATGATGAATTCAGAGGGATGTGTCCTAATGAATAAGTGCCTCCAAAGGAGCTTGCTCGCCCATTCAGCAATGTGAGGACACATAGAAGGTGCCATCAATGAGAGACAGGCTTTCACCAGATATTGAGTCTGCTGGCACCTTGACCTTGAATTTCTCAGCCTCTAGAACTGAAAGAAATACATTTCTGTTGTTTATAAGCTACCCAATTTATGGTATTTTATTACAGTAGCCTGAATGGACTAAGATACTCACTCCGGCACAATTTATTGATATCGCCTTTGTCATAGGTAGAAGTACAGATCAATGTTAACTCATTGGCATGGGAAGTGATAGACAATCATATTACCCTGGATTTTTGTTTTGTCTTTTAGTCATCCTGGTGTCTGTGTCATTGCTCACACTTCTTGTACTTGGATCAAATAAACAAGCAAATTGAAACTATTTATATATTGTGTTAAGGTATAAGCTATTTGGCTCTCTAAGGTTGATCCTCATGGTCTATCAAATTTGTTATTTCAGCCTTGATTTGGCAATTGGGTTTCCTGGTTCCAAATCACCTTATAGGAACGATTAATTATTCTGGCTTTGTAAGAGTGGACATGATGCTGCATGCTATCTAGATTCTTAAAAGCTTCTGCATATCTACTTTCTAGTCAGAAAATCATCATGATGATACAAAAACAAAAAGGTCAAGAAGATTTTGTAATACAGTTTTATATGAAGTTTACTAAATAATCTCTGAGTGGTAAAGAGCTGGATTTCCAGCTTTCCTTGAATTGACCAACTTCTTGAAAGTAAGAAAATGACCAAAAGGGGTGACTGAGAGACTAATATATAAACACAATGGCCAGACCATATATGAAAGTAGAACTCTGACCCACCTCTACAGCAACCACTCCAGAAAGTCAAAAAGCAACCCCCAGCAACCAGCTGAAAAACAGCCAGGACTTCATTGATTGATAGCTTCCTTAATTTTTGCATCTGCTTGCAACTTAGGACCAAACGAAGAAAGTCAAATATGCACACATAAGCAATCACATGGGATGAGCTGGTTATAGTAGCTACCTACAGCTTCTCCATGCCAATAGCCTCCAATCAGGGTATAACTGAAGACTTCCCCTTTTCCACCCTAAAGCTTCACACTCCTCTGACTACCTTTAAGTCTCTGCCAAATACAAGTGATAATTTCTGACTCCATTGCTCTGAATAAACAACTTTTACTTCTCATTTGGGTAGTTTCTGTTTATTTCTACACTCATTTACCTAATTTAGCTGCTGCTGGAAACATGATGTTTCTGTTTTCACACATTTCAAATATCCTTTCACCTGCATCTCATTGAATCAAAAATCATCCTAATGAGAGACAGTCTGGGAAATGTGCTTGTATTAGTCGGGGTTCTCCAGGAAAACAAAAGCAACGGGAGATATTTTGTTAGTTACTATAAGTAATTGGCTGATCCAGTTACGGAGGCCAGCAGATCCCAAGATCTACAGGGTGAGTCAGCAAACTGGAGACCAGAATAGCTGATGGTTTAGTCTCAGTCTGAGTCTGAAGGCCTGAGAACCAGGAATGCTGATGTAGTTCCAGAGTAAAGGCCAGTGGCCTCAAGACCCAGAAAGAGCTTGATATGGTTTGGCTGTGTCCTCTCTCAAATGTCATCTTGAATTGTAGCTCACATAATTCTCATCTGTCTTGGGAGGGACCCAGCGGGAGGTAACTGAATCATGGGGGCACTTCTTTCCTGCGCTGTTCTCATGATAGTGAATAAGTCTTCCAAGATCTGATGGTTTTATAGATGGGAGTTCCCCTGCATAAGCCCTCTTTCCTGCCATCATGTAAGACATGACTTAGCTTCTCCTTTGCCTTCTGACATGATTATGAGGCTCCCACAGCCATGTGGAACTGTGAGTCCATTAAACTTTCTTCTTTTATAAATTACCCAGTTTTGGATATGTCCTTATTAGTAGCATGTGAACAGACTAATAGCTGATATTTTAGTTTAAGTCTAATGACAGAAAAAGGGCCAATATTCTAGTCCGAAGTCTATTAGCCAGGGGATACTGTTCCTTCTTCAGGAATGTCAAAGTTTTTGTTCTATTCATGCCTTCAACTGATTAAATGATGCCCACCCACATTAGGAAAGGCCATCTATTTTACTCAGTCTACCACTGTAAATGTTAATTTCACTTAAAAACACTCTCAAGTTTGCCCAAGTATCTGAGCAGCCCAAGGCATAGTTAAGTTGACATACAAAATCAACCATCACAGTAATATACAGGTTTCTAGCTCCTACCACACAGGAAAGACGGGAAATAGTGGCATCAACAGGCAATATAAAGCATGAAGTCGAATTATCTGAGATAAGGAAAAGGAGGAAATCACGGAAGAGATTGAAATGTGGTGATGTGATGACGAATTTACTTCAGATACACTAAATTTAAGGTAGAGTGATATATTCAAGTAAATATGGGGAAGAAGGAGACAATAACGCTAAAGAGATAAATTTGAGAATCATAGGACTGTAGAAGACAAGCAAAGCCTGGTGATAGGAGAGATACCTTGTTAAAGATGAAAAGGAAGAAAATAGCACCGAGACCTAATTTCTAAGAAATTCTAATATTTAGAGCCCAGATAGAAAGAGAGTATACGCTAAGTGACTGAGAAGGAGTAGCAGAGATTTTTTTTTTCTGATACACATAGAATAAAGTGTCTTGAAAAAGACATAGAGGAAGTGTTTACAAAAAGTAGGTGATATCTTTATCAAATGGTATAGGGGAGACTAATAAGTTCAATGAATATTAACAATTATATTTCACAATATGGAGATTATCGTTGGAATTATCAAGGGTGGTTTCTATAGAGCAGTTCAAGCAAAAGCCAGCCTGATGTAGTTTGCAGAGCCTGCAAGCTTCTGTTTTTATTGCCGTAGGGAACTATGCATTTGGTATTTGGATAATACCTAAAAATGACAGAAAAATGTGATAGTAATATTTTGTACATGCTTGCCTTAGATGGTGTAAAACAGAAGAGAGTGGTGAAGGCCAGAAATCAAACAAAAATTATATAAGACCTCAACGAAGAAAAGGATAATAAACCTTTATAAAGGGCATAAAACAGATATAACCCCTTAGGGACATACAATATGCTTGTGGGCCTAAAAACTCAATATTGTGAGGTTGTTAAACGTCTCTAAATTAACCTATAAATTTCAATCCAAGACACCCAAAATAAAAATCACAATTGAGTTTTTTACAGACACTGAGAATCTTATTCTTAAATTCATATGGCAAGGCTAATAATTAAGAATTACTAAAACAAGTTTTATAACTAAATAGGTGGGTATGGATTTATATAACCACATATGAATACATAGGCCTAGAACGAATTCAGGCAGTTTGCAGAAATATGGATAAAGCTGTAAACCATCATTGTCAGAAAACTAATACAAGAAGAGAAAACCAAACACTGCAGGTTCTCACTCATAAGTGGGATTTGAATAATGAGAACATATGGGAACAGAGAGGGAAACATCACACACTGGGTTCTGATGAGGTTGGGGGGCAAGGGGAGGGATAGCATTAGGAAAAATACCAATGTAGATGACAGGTTGATAAGTGCAGCAAAGCACCATGGCACATATATACCTACGTAAGAGACCTGCACATTCTCCACACGTATCCCAGAACTTAAAGTATAATTTAAAAATTCATGCTATATGGAATATGATGCCCTTCAAGTGTGTATGTATATGTAAATTAAACCATAAACATTAAAAATTTTCTAAGATTTATATACATTTACATATTTAAACAAGAATTAAATAAGACTTGTTTAGGTACAAACACATTTGTTATATTTATATATAACATGCACACAGACACATATACATACATACATATATATATATGGAGAGAGAGAGAGAGAGAGATTCAGGAGGATAAACATTGAAATATGAATGTATTCACTATTATTTGGAAAATCAAAAATTCATTTCAAAGGAAAACAGAAATTAAAGAAACAGACATTGAAGATTAATGGATATTTAAAGATGATTGTTTCTGATAAAAATTATTGCTACCAGAAAAGACTTGCAGATATGCAAAACACTAGAACATGCTTGAATATTCATAGGATGAGCCATTAGCATGGTACAGCTGAAGAAACAGAAGATGAATAATGGAAGAATCAAAATCCAGAAAATGTGAAGAGAGATTGAACTTTGCTGAAAACAGGACCCCTGCAGTAAGTGCTGATGCTGAGAGGATTTTCAAATTAGTACTGAGAAGAGAATGATTGAGAGTCAAACACTTGGGTCAGGCTATCTGAATCTGAATCTGAATTTCCTGCCTTGCCTCTTATAGCTGTGTAACCCTGGGAAAGTAACTTACACCTTTCTGTGTGTCAGTTTCCTCATTTTATTAAGTAGCAATGAAAAAAAAAACTGATCAGATGAGTTGTTAAGAAGACTAATAAAATGTACTTTGAAGAGTTCCTAGCAAAATGTTTAGTATTGGTTGACAATTAGTATAATCCTCTGTTTCCCACAATAAATGGTAAGAATATAAGTTGAAAGGAAAGGTAAATGTTTTTAGGAGACTTAAGAAAGCAAGAAGAATGGCTGAAGAGTAAGAAAGAGTAAGAATAATAAGGAAATATAATTTGATTGTTGGACATTTCCAAGGGTCCAATAAAGGTTGGCAATTGAGAATCTATATTTTAACAAACTATCTAGCTATTACATTAGCATACTTGCACATAGAAAAAGATGACTTACAAGTATCCAAGATATACTTCCCATATTTAGCATTCCCT
This sequence comes from Cacajao melanocephalus, assembly GCA_963573385.1. Classification (NCBI taxonomy): domain Eukaryota; kingdom Metazoa; phylum Chordata; class Mammalia; order Primates; family Pitheciidae; genus Cacajao; species Cacajao melanocephalus. Next base: position 11,227 of record CAUYLG010019835.1, read on the forward strand.
TTGTACCAAATCCTATTATTAAGTGCTTCACAAATATTACCTCATCTAACCCTTAAAAACTGCTGTTTACAAAATAAATAATCCCAGGTTCACCTTCCTAACAAATACAGCATATATTAAGTATCTCCCAAAAAAGTAGGTAATTAAGCAGACATTGTCATGAATAGACCACTGCTATATTTTAACATATTTAGTTGTTGTGGCTATTTAATAGTTTCAAAGAAAGTTTTCAAAGTTTAAGGAGACTTCTTTTGTTTGAAACCTGTCCATGACTCCTCCTAGTATTCAAAATTCCATACCATAATATGGCTTACAAACCCTACATGATCTAGCATCCTGCTGATTCTCTGACCTCATCCCTCTGCCTTCATTCACTGCATTCCAGCCACACTACTGCTGCTACAACTTGAATACTGTAAAGATATATGCCAAACTCAGGGACTGAAAATATAGTTTCTTTCAATATTCTGGCAACAAGTTTAATGTAGTTAAAGCATAAGTGAACTAAATGGAAATTAATAAAAAGAAATAAAGAGCTTATTGGAATAATTACATCTTTAAGTTATTCTCCATTGTATTTAAAGTGTTTATTATTTTATTAAACTACAAAATATATAAACTCTGCAGATTAGAGAATATCTAAATGGAAATTGCATTAATTCTGCTTCTCCACTCGGAGCTGGTGAACAAAAACATGCATCACTCCATCACTGAGGAGATTCAATAATTTTCAAAATTATTTGACCTCAGAACACAGCTTATAGAATAGTATTTCTTAGAAATATTTTGGGAAATGCAGCAAGAGGCAAAGTTCTCCTGCCATCTTTGTACCTTACTTTGATTTGAAATTATAACACTACGTAAACCAAAGACATAGTTCTCATTCAGTAAAATTTCCTAAGAAAGCAACTCATAGGCTGACCACAGTAGCTCATGCCTGTAATCCCAGCACTTTGGGAGGATGAGGCAGGTAGATCACCTGAAGACAGGCGTTCAAGACCAGCCTGGCCAACATGGTGAAATTTTGTCTGTACTAAAAATACAAAAATTAGCCAGGTGTGGTGGCAGGCACCTGTAATCTCAGCTAATCAGGAGTTTGAGGCAGGAGAATCGCTTGAAGCCAGGAGGTAGAGGTTGCAGTGAGCCAAGACCATGCCACTGCACTCTGGCCTGGGTAACAGAGCAAGACTCCATCTCAAAAAAAAAAAAGAAAAAAAAAGAAGGAAAAAAAGAAAGAAAACAAACTTATAGAATACTAATCAGATAGCAATTTCTGAGAAAGTTGTGATACATAATATAAATATATTGGACTCATTTATTGAGAATGATTAGAATTAAACAGAATCATAACACTTTACATAGTTTATAATGAATCATATTTGCAAATCACAACATTGTATAATACTTTGAGTCATCACGTTATTTTATATAGGTAAGCACATATCAGGAAAATGGTGCTGATATATATCAAATATATGTTATATTTCTAGCTGCTAAGAATGACATAAGAAATGTTTGAAAGTATATCATCGTCAGATTAAGCTTCATTTTCAATACAAATAAATATTATAGCAGTTTGGTATAAAAAATGAGATGAAAACTATGTTCTTTGAAGTAAAATTGATGAATGAAAATTTAAATCTTGAAAGTACTAAAAATATTCATAAACTGTCTCTTGATCGAATCCTCTCTGAAGTATAGTCCTTCAAACACCTTCTGTCATGCATGTCACCCAACCAGATGTGTAAGCTCAAGACCATGAAAAGCAAAGGGAGAAAGCTTATAATGCTTTGCTGCCACTATAGAATGCAGCCATCTGTGAAGCTTTGTTTTAACATTATTGCTTCAGTGGGTGTTTATCTTTGCGTAAAAACGTTTAGATTGATATATTCCCATGTCTTTGCACACACTACATACTTACATTTGTAGCAAAGAGGAATCTTATTTTATTTTTTAATCAGTCTTATTAACAGAATCATAAATACAGAAGCAACATAAGAGCAGAGCTGGATTTAGATGGAAGTTTTCTGTCCCCAGCTCATTGTTTTCTCACCCATCATTCCAGTGATACCAAGCGCATTGTATTCAAAGAAAATGGAACAAACTCTCTAATCTGCCCCACTGTCTAGTTTTAGTGACATAAATACCCTCTGGACAACAAAGGAAATGAAATAAAGACGGTGAGGAGAAAACGGAGGCATCAAAATCCAGAGCTGATGTTTTGAAACCTCTTCAGCTATGCCATATTTGTTAAATGCAAGTAGATTAAAACACGTCACATTTTTAAAGCCAATTTGTGCCTCTAGAAATAAGAATTCTAAAGTCTATTGATCAGAATGAGGTAATGTCAGAAGGGAATTAATTACTTTAGATAATGCCAAGTATATATAAAATTCTTAGCATACTCCTAAGTGCCAATATTAAAGCAAAATTAATATGAACACATACTGTTATATAGGAGGCAGCAATATTTTTTAAACTTAGAGAAAGGTAATTAAAAATCACTACGACAAAATTGACACAAGTATCATCATTTTTATTTTTATTTAGTACATATATTTATTCCTTCATTTTAGTTAATAAAATTGCCTATATAATTTGCATAAACTGATTTACATCTTCAACCTTGCTGACACTTTTTTTTTTCCTGCTGTCTCATATTCATTCCCTTTCTGCAAATTTTCTTAAAGCAAAACCTGGAAATATGGACCTTAAAGTTAGGTGGTGCCACTCTGTCACACACATGTACATTAAATAGTACAAAACTATGTTCTTTTAGTCTAATATGTATATTGTATACTGATTGTAAGAGATTATGAGTTAATTTAAACATTGCCATTAATAGTGTATAGCCACTGATGAATAAGACTCCATTGAGTAAACAAGTTTGATTTCAGAGATTATTCAAGTTTACGAACAGTTGTTCATGAATCAATATTTGGCCATTATGCAAGTTGTATTTTTTAGAAGATTGATTGAGCTGATTAAGCTATCTTGTTTAAACTGAATTTGGAGGTTAGATTCTGAATCTTTTGTGTTTCAAAATCACAACGTTACCTATTATGTTGTTATAATTCAGACTATATTTTAACACATCTTTCAGCTTGCTTAATTTTAATTTTCAACATTAACTTTTCTATCAAAAAACTTTATCTGCCTTTCCAAGATTTAATTACTAGATGGATAACACTTTTCCCCAAGTGTTGATACAAGGCTGTCTTACAAATTAGCCTACTCTTGTCCCATGCAGATAATAGTGTATTTATTAGAAACTATAGTCAGATCTTGGATGCTTCCCAACAATACTGCTTCAAATAGATACATAAACTATCTCCATGCTCAAGATGAATATGTGTTCCAATAAGATCTCTTTGATGAATACCTACAGAAAATTTCAGAAACAAGTGATTGTAGATTAGCCAAGTGTTCAACATTATGGAGGATGGAATGCAATCACCTGGGAACCTAGAATCATAGGAGATTTGGTTTTCTAATAAGCTAGAAGGCCAGTAAAGCAAAAATCCAGCATGGTTGGAAAGTTTAAGCAGAACTTACACAAATCAAGTTAATAATATTTAAATTGACATGATTATCCTTGATATAAATACATTAATGTGCAAGAAATTGTACTGCACACTTTGCAAATATTTTTCATTTATTATAAATATATAGACAGATTTGACTTTTTAGCAGTTTTGATTGAATAGTTTATGAATTCTAAGATTATTTCCAACTATGGGATTATTTCCAGGCACTTATTTATTCCTAATTGGCTTTAAATGCATTACAAAAAATATTTCATAAATCAGCTAGATATAAGAGGCAGCCCCATTCCAATAATAACTAGATTTGACTCAGACTTAGTAGTTTACAAAGTATTTTAGAATATATTATTAAATTTGTATTTGAGTAAACATTGTATAACTATTAGTCTATCGAATTTTAAAATACCTAAAATTCTTTTCTAAACATTATTTCATATTGAGAATTTTCAAAAAAACTATGGCTATGGATAACAATAGAATGTATTAATGTGTGTGTGTGTGTGTGTGTGTGTGTGTGTGTGTGTGTGAGAGAGAGAGAGAGAAAGATCATTATGTTTTGAGACACTAAGTATATCTGTCAACACCAATCAAATTATGTCTTACATGCATTATTTTAAAGAAAGAAGATGTTATGGAAAAGGAAAGTTGCCTCTAAACTAAAAAGTTGCCTCAGCCTCCTAAAGTTTTAGAATTATAGGTGTGAGCCACTGTGCCTAGCCTAGATTTATTTTAATTCTAAGTTTTTTTCTCTGAACATTATTGGCTCTAAATATTAAAATAAAATGTTGTTTAGTTAGAATATATGCCTAGTTGTAAACAGGTGCTTGGTTTAGTGTAGGAGATCAGTCAAGGAGGAGGGAAAAATTATACGAAGATGCAAACCTTCTTGGAAGGCCGAAAGGTTTTGCAAAAATTGCAGGAGAAAGTTACGGCTGAAGGCAGCCTAATCCTCTTACCTTGAGCTAACAGCAAAAACCAGATAACAAGGGAATGTAGAGAGTTTATCTCAACAGCTTGTTTACCTGTTTCCCCAGATACCAATCTTTGATCATTCATGTGCAGAACTGTTCTCTACTCAGGGGTCAGCAATGTTAATTACCCACAGATGGTTTTTACTCATGACCTTTGTCCTTAAATCTTTACTAATTAAATACCAGGGTCTCTGGCTTATCAGGGCCAGTGTCATTCCCCTCAGGGTCACTAAGCAGCAAGTCCTCTAGCTGTGTGACCAGGCAAAAAGCCTGTATTTGCTTACATCTTTCATCCATCCTTAGGCCAGAGTCTGCAGGCCAGACTCGACAGGTTAGCACTACAGATTTTAAATTAGTATTTAGATATTAACCAATATTTTTATACATGTTGATTTTTTTAAAGTGACTTTATGGAGTTTGATATGAGTAGCAAAATCACATGGTAATTTCTCCAAATTAAACATACTTTTAAGAATATCATGTCAATATAAATAGTCTTTCAACCCATAAATGTCAATGAAGAAAGTGGGATCAAAGAGTATATTATCTGGGTTATGTTATAATTACAAGAAACAGAATTACAACTTGCTGTTTTAAATTTCAATACACATGTTGTATATGTATGTAATATTAACTGATGAAGTATCTAATCAATTCTCAATACAAGTGGCTAAATCAAAGTAAACTACATATTTATAGAGGGATTAAAGGATTAAAAGCAATGAACAAATATGGAATATCTACAAATGCAATATTTAAGAAAGAACATCAAAATACATTTACAAAGACCAATAATTTCAGGCCTATTATGGAGGATCCAGTGCTGAACACAAGATTAGATAATTATGCAAGATTATGCAAGGTTTGAGGTTGATTGATAAAACAGTTAAATATATATGCACTGGCATTGCTATTGAACCATTTTAGTATTTACATTATTTAGCAGACTTACAAGCTTCTTGGAAATCCTTTTCAGATTAAAAAATAATAATTATTGCAAATTACTTTAACTTTTTTTTTTTGAGATAGAGTCTGGATCTGTCACCCAAGCTGGAGTGCAGTGGTGCGATCATGACTCACTTCGGCCTCTACCTCTGAGGCTCAAGCGATCCTCCACCTCAGTCTCTTTAGTAACTGGGACCACAGGAGTACACAACTACACCTGTCTAATTTTTGTGGTTTTTAATAGAGACAAGGTTTTGTCATACTGCCCCAGTTGATTAAATTAAACTCCTGAACTTAAGCTATCTGCCCACCTTGGCCTCCCAAAATTCTGGGATACTCCTAAAGTTCAGCCTAGACTTTTTTTTTATTCTAAGTTTTCTCTCTGATTATTATTTACTTTTGAAAGGTATAATTATCAAACTGGTAAAACTGTGACTCTGTAAATATAAAATAAACATGCTACTCATTTTATTTAACTCACTGATTAATGTAAACATAAATGAAATAAGTCAATTCAAATGAGAATTGGACTTACAAAGAGTTTTATTCTCCACTGGACAATATTCATTTGTATTTTGTCTTTTTTTAAATACAACACTGGTTTTTTACTGTTTTGTTTTGTTTCTCTGAAACAGAGCTTTGCTCTGTTGCCCATGTTGGCAAGATCTTGGCTCACTGCAATCTCTGCCTCCCAGGTTCAAGTGATTCTCATGCCTTAGCCTCCCAAGTAGGTGGGATGACAGGCGCCCGCCACTATGCTCAGCTAATTTTGTATTTTTAGTGGAGATGGGGTTTCACCAAGTTGGCCAGGCAGGTCTTGAACTTCTGACCTCAAGTGATCCACCCACCTCGGCATCCCAAAATGCTGGGACTACAGGCATGAGCCACCACACCAGGCCATTTATTTGCATTTTAATGAAGAAAAGGTATCTTCATGGCTAGGAGTAGGCAGCATTGGCCGTAAGTTTTCTACAACTCTATTACTCCTTCAGAGTTATAACTAGCTTAATCAATCTAAAACAACAAAAGGTATACACTCCTACAGAATCAGAAGGTTCACTAGACAATGTCCAGACTGTCACTACAAAAAAACTGCCAGTCACCTCTTCTGCCTGTTTTAAGTCTGACAAATTTTGCTGACAGTAACTCCCGCTCCTCTTTATAGGGCTTATCTACTTCCTGCCACTGTATGCATATTCTTATGCAAGACATTCTTTATAGAGTTGAGCTCATCTAGCATAGCCAATTTTAAATTTAACTATTTGTGTATATATTTTCATATCTTTTTTTTTTTTTTGAGACAGAGCCTCACTCCATCACCAGGCGCCAGGCTGGAGTGCAGTGGCACGACCTCCGCTCACTGCAACCTCTGCCTCCCGGGTTCAAGCAATTCCCCTGCCTCAGACTCCTGAGTAGCTGGAACTACAGGCCTGAGCCACCACGCCTGGCTAATTTTTTTGTATTTTTAGTAGAGACGGGGTTTCACCATGTTGGCTAGGATGGTCTTGATCTCTTGACCTCGTGATCCGCCCGCCTCGGCCTCCCAAAGTGCTGGGATTACAGGCGTGAGCCACCGCACCCAGCCATATTTTCATATCATTAAGAACTCCTTAGAAAGATTTCAATGGCTGCATGATACGAATCTACTAAAAGATATTTAAGCCTTCTTCTAATGCTGGTCATAGATGATATTTAAGTGTTTGCTATTTTAAATGAATCTGAGAACAGCACTATGTGTACCATATTAAACTACAAAATAAATTTTAAAAAATAATATTACAGTGATGAATGTTTTATACTACTTTTAGACCTTTATCTATGTAAATAAAATATATTCCTGATTACTTGTATTGTACGTGTGTATGTACGTGTATGTTTGCATGCCTATTTTTAATATTAGTGTACATAGTGTCTGTCTTGGGAGTATTGGATTTTTGTATTATCTAATATGATAGGCAAAACATGGAACAGATACAGAGGCCTCCTTATTTACCTTGACGAGGCAGACAGACTCTCCAAATTCCCATTCCTTATCTCATAAATGGTTGGCTGAGCTGTTTTTCCCACTGAACAATTTAGATAAAACTTAACCAAACTTTAATCAAAGTTCTCTCCTTCACCCAGGCTCCTGAACTTTGACTCACACTTTGATAGATATTTTATTCTTAAATTATAAAAATATCAGTGTTATCTGCTATTACAAATTATAAAAATGAAAATATCCAAAGAACTAGTCTACAAATAACTAATGTGACATGATCATACTTAATTCAGAATTTACTGATAAAGATACTTATATAAGGAAATGAAATAGATTTTCATTATCTATGATTAAATTTTAGTTTGCTAAATTGAAGGTAAATTCAATAAACTTATATTCACTGAATCAGTTAGGTTATCAATTACGGTAATATTTTCTCCAATTATTATTATTATGGGACATTAAAAAATTACAGCTTGTCAAAGCTTTTAATAACTGAGTTATTTAAGTCATTCATAATAACTGTAGACTTCCATAGACCCAGCAGAGTAGTACCTCTTGGAAAGTAAACATACATTTTTATCTTTAAGTTGTACTATAAAGGAACTATCTAATGGAAGTTTCCAAGGGATTCCATCTGTTTCTTTGTCCCAGTCCATTTCTAGGAAATATGGTATCTGTCTGATTCCCGGCTCTTAGCTCCACCTCTTGTCTATGATTATACTCTTTCCAATTTGAACCCGATAATCTAAATTCATTCTTCTTCTTATGAACTCACTTCAATTTTCTGCAGCTGTTCTACAGTATAAGATTTACTCAGTATTAAACCCACCCTATGAAGCCCTGCTTCAGTATTCTCTGGATACAAATACATAGACAATTCAACTCAAACTTGCTCAAAGACTAGTTCAGTTATATGCCTGAGGAAGAAAGTATGCTCTTGACGTTCTGGAGCACAGTGCTTCCCAACCTTTTTGGCACCAGAGACGAATTTCCTGGAAAACAATTTTCCACCAGATGGGAGGGAAGGGTGGTTTCAGGATGAAACTTCCACCTCAGATGTCAGGCATTATTAGATCCCTCACATGCGCCGTTCACAGTTAGATCCCTCACATGCGCAGTTCACATGCGCAGTTCACAACCTATAGGTTAATAGGTTAATTGTGAACTGTGCATGTACAGAACCCTATTGTGAACTGCGCATGTGAGGGATCTAATGAGGCTCTAATGAGCCCCTATTCTGACAGGAGGCAAAGCTGAGTCAGTAACGCTCTCTTGCCCTCCATTCATCTCCTGCTGTGAGGCCTGGTTCCTAAAAGGCCACAAACCGATACTGGTCCCTGGCCCAGGGGCTGGGGACCCTTGCTGTTACAGATATTCCTGGACTAACAGATCTTACTGCAATAATCTGGATCTAATTTTATAGCAGGGAATGTGTTAACTAAACTTACTGCAGGGACTTAGAGCTCTATCACAAAATGTCCATGGGGAGAGTTGGAGATGTAGTATGTTCCCTCTATAAACTATTGCAAAATATTTTGACTCTACTTTGTTATGCCCATACCAGAATTTGGCAAACTGTAGCCTGAAGCCATATGTGCCCCCCCTTCCTGTTTTGGTAAATAAAATTTTACAGGAACACACCCCTGCTCATTATCGATATGCATAGCTGCTTTTGTGCTACAAAGACAAAGTGGGGAAGTTGCTATAAAGACCTTATCTGTCACATTCCTAGGGCTGTCCTTGTGAGCATGTGCCCAGCACAGTCACACAGGGCACCACACAGAGAAGGGCTTACATTTAAGGTCTAATTGTCTGCAATTACAGCATTGAAATTCTTAAAACATTTATTTTTGAATTAGTGTTTTGTAAAGTCTGCTGGGGTAACAACATATGATATGCTGGGGGCTTAATGCCTCTGCTCATATATTTCTCCAACCTGCGTTTCTCCCCAGGAAGAATTTTCTGACAGCTGCTCCCACCCAACCTTGTCAGCCAATGGCCGCTCTCCCTCGGCCAGAACAATTACAGATTACATTAGTCAGGGAGATCCATGTTCCATCATGCAGAGACCCTGGTCTGGAATGCAGGGAGGATTGGGCTCTGGAGGGGGCCACAAGTGTCTCAGGGAGGAGCAAGGTGCCAACGGGTCATGACAGACTTAAATGGACCAATTACTATTTACAGTTTGCAGATACTCAATTATTTGTTGAATAAAGTCCTAAGTTAAAAATTGCAATGCCCTATCAGAAAGATTACTAAGTGAATAATGTTTCCTGATTTATAAAATGGCATAAAGGCTAATTAAAGAAAGCAGTATCTAGCCAAGGAAGAGAAGACTTTCAGTCGGTGCATACAGTGCACCACAATTAAACTCAGAAATATGCCAGTTTTACCTGGTGTCAGTCCTGATCTCAACATATATTTTACAATAAAACTCTTAATTTGCACAATTGTGCATTCATATGTTGTTTTCAATTTCTTCTTGGTCTTAAAAATACTGATTATTTTCTGTGACTTTACAAAAGAAAAAAAAAATCAAATTGTACCTGGTGTAATTATATTCCAGAGACTTGTTCAAAGCAAATTTCAGAGCACAAACCCAAGATGATCATCAGGCTATAGAATTTGATAGTTATAGTCACAATCAATCAAAAGTAATAAAAGTGATTTCTGACCAAATAATAAAATTTATGTTTTCATTATCTTTATGGTACACCTAAACGACCATGAAATAAACTAATTCATTCTACTTTGTGGAATAAACTGAATCTACTTCACACCATTACTAGCAATTCTACTTTAATAGATTTATAAATTGCCAAATAACACTCCTGAAGGTGTAGTAAGAAATACATTTACCACCTAGAGTTTTATTTCTTCTCTTATCTTTTGCAATGCATATGATTGCTTAAATGATCTACTTAGCCTTTTACTTTGTTAATTTTTTCACAATATAATAGTTCAAATTAGTTACATTTATTCAAGAAAAAGTGTTTACATGTTTAATTTTCACTTTGCAAAAAACTAGTTGATACTTTTATTAAAAGCATTTATATTGTAATTTAATTTTACTTTGAACTTGTGATTACTCACAGAAGCTGTTTCAAATATTTTTTAGTCTTTAAACATTCACACTTCATTGTTGTTTAGCCAACTTTCGTTGGCAAATTAATGACTGTTTCATACTTTTGTAATTAGTTTTTGGGACTCTAATTTCCATTTTAGAGCTGAACTGTCAAAAACAGTATAAAAGTGAATATTGTTAAATATCTCAATAAGACAATCAAAACATTCGTAATATATTGGAGTCAATCAAATATATTACTAACATTAATTTTACCTTTATTTTTATTTTTTTAACATGGCTACTAGAAATCTTAAAATTTCATAAATAGCTTGCCTCTGTGGCTCATATTATATTTCTCTTGATCTATGCTATTCTAGCTTTGCTCAATGGTCCTTCTGTGTATTTAAATCTTTAACTATTTTGTTTTTCCAGCTGAAAAATACTTTTTTGGGGGTGATCATTTTTACAATATTGATACCAACCTAGAATATTTAAACTTTTAAGTTGGGTGCAGTGGCACACACCTGTAGTCCCAGCTATTTAAGAGGCTGAGGTAGGAGGATTACTTGAGACCAGGAGTTTGAGGACAGTCTGGGCAACACAGAAAGACCCAATTTATTTTTTTAAAAACGTGCATAATTGAAGTCTTAAAATTTGTCTTACAGCTTTACTACTTAATATGTGGAGGGAGATGGGGTTGTGTGTGTGTGTGTGTGTGTGTGTGTGTGTGTATGTGACTGAAAGAGAATTCTGAAGGTTTAACATGTGCCAGATTGTCTTTTAGTGATATTATGAGATATATCCTTTTAATCAAATAAACTCCATGTAAGAGAGATATCATTCCTGTTTTACAGACAGAAAAATAATTTTGAGGAAGATTGAGTAACTTGTCTAGTATGTGTTTCTCTAAAGAAAACATTATCTTAATTGATAAAATCTTTACAAAACCATATTATTATAATAATGTAGCAATTTTCAAAAAATTTAAATTATTAGCAATGTTAGTACCATGGGCATTATAAATTTTAATATCCTCAAAATTGTCTTGTAATATCTCCTTAGTTTTTTTCAGGTGTATCTTGACTTAATTTTGCAACAATTCCCTTAAGGTTACTGTTATTTTATCTTGCCTATTGTTATTATCTTTTCATATGAATTCTATATAACTTAAGGAATATAAATCTTAAAGTGTTCTAAAATTGTCTCTAATATCACATATACCTAACTCTTGGGATAATTTGGATAATAAAAGCAGAAAACAGATAGTATTCTTTGTAACAACAGTATATGGTAATAATATATGTCATAGATCTGGTTTCAGTACATTAAGAACTGTTTTGAAATCAATATAAAGAGATTTTAGTCATTAAAAACATACAGACGGTATAGTTATGATAAATTGTTGATATTCCAAAGTAAATTATAGCAAGAATTATAACAATTATTACAAGATCCTTTGGGTGTCTCTTCACCCGAAGTGGCAGGTGAAGCCACCTCTGTGGCAGGTGAAGCCTCTGCTTGAGGTTTGCTGGCACCTGCTGGGCTTGTTCCACCCACTCAGCCCATCAGGCTGCACTCATCTCATGCTGCAAGCCCAGATCTCACACCTGCCAAGGCTGAACCAGATGCGGAACGGTGAGGGGTATGTGCGTGAGTGAGTGCAGGGTCCAGACACTATGCACAGGCAGGCATGCCAGCTACTGCAGTGGGGCAGGCAGCTCTAGGCACTGGCACAGGTATGACTTTGCGTGAGGCTATAGCTGGACCAGATGTACCACAAGCCACAAGCAGTCTCTGCCGCAGGCACCAGCATCCAGATGAGGAGAACGCAGTGGCACCCAAGAGCTCGGAGATGCCAGGAACTGTGGAGCACCAACAAGGGTGTTACAATATGTCACAGCCCTGGCTCTGGGAGCTCTGAGGTCTGGGCTCCCAGAAGACTGCCACTCTTTACTCTTACAGTTTGGGAGTGTGTCACCACCCACAGCTCAGCAAGCCAGCCAGGAACATGTTACAGCTCCTTTCACTCCTGAGGTTCAGTGGGTCCTGAGTGCTTTTCCCCCTTCCAAGAAGAATGAGATTACGCTGATAACTGGAGGGTGAGCAAGGCAGACAGCAGCTTTATTGAGTGACAGAATCACTCTCAGAAGACCCAAAGTGGGTAAGTCCTTTCCACCAGCAGGTGGTGGTGTAGAGGAGACCCAAAGTGGATAGCTCCTACCTGCAGGCAGGTCATCTGGAAGAGTGTCCCAGTCTGGCTGAGTCCTGGGTTTTTATGGGCTAACAGGGAGGAAGTCCATGCTGATTGGTCCATGGGCGGCCATGGGCGGGCCTGGAAAAAGTGCCATAAGTTCTCACTCTGGTCACAGATGCCACCCAGAACTGGTAGTCAAGCCCCCAGGCTTTAGGCTGTCCTTTGCTCTTGCTTGAAGGTGGGGTTCCACTGAGGACTGTCTTTCCTGCCTAGGAAACTGTCTGTCTCCTGCTACCATCAACATGCCATCCAGGGCACCCAGTTTGTCAGTGTCAAGGGCAACTGAAGGCCAGCACCAAGCCAACCTCAGACATCTGGCCTCCCTCCCATGCTCACCAGTGCCCAAAGCCTGGAGAGGGTCAAGGTAGCGGGAGGCAGCATTATGTCAGCACAGCCTAAGCATGTGCATACCAGGCTGGCTTACAACAGTGTCCAGGCTCCACCACAACTTTGTTCTGCACTGGAGTAGGTGCTGGGAGTGGGGAGAGGACAGAGAGCAGGAGCAGGCACTTATGAGCCTGCAGGGACAGGGGACTTCCCAGGCCCCCAAGAGAACAAGGATGCCTGGGTCTGGAACCACAGCTCAGTGGCTATCATTGCACCTGGGAACACTGGACTCCTTCTTATTCCCAGCCCCTGCCAGCTCCACAGAGTGCACACCCCAGTGAAGCCTCCTTCACTGCAGCTGGCTTCTCCATAGTAGCTGTTCCAGATGGGCTGCCACTGCCATTAACAAGAAGAATAATAAGAATATAGCAAGAAACACAACTTCAGATTTAGCACAAAGAAAAATGGGACTGAAAGAAATTACCTTTCTACTTAACCCACGATGCACTGCCATAACGTTCATTCTACAGCCTGGCCTATTATCCACACACACAGGATAATTCTGACAATGGCAAATCTAGGTTAGTCCACCACTCTGTTTTGCTCCTTAACTCCAGAAAAGTCACAGCCTCACCATATCTTAGTTTCCTTAATTATAATAAGAGAGAGTTTGATGAAATGGAAGATTTTAAAGAATCTCCCACTTCTAATAATATGAGTTCTTTAAAATCTGTTAGAAACATCATAGTTAATATTAAACAAAGTCCAGAATACATGAAATAAAGAGAGAAGCTATCACAAATAAAAATCTAAGCATAATAATATAAAAGCAGACCAGATGCAGTGGCTTATGCCTGTAATCCCAACAATTTAAGAGGCTGAGGTGAGCAGATCACCTGAGGCCAGGAATTTGAGATCAGTCTGAACAATATGGCAAAACCCCATCTCTACCAAAAATACAAAAATTAGCTGCGCATGGTGGCTTCTGCCTGTAATCCAAGATACTCCAGAGGCTGAGGCACAAGAATTGCTTGAACCTGGGAGGCAGATGTTGCAGTGAACTGAGATCATGCCACTGCACTCCAGGCTGGGCAACTGTGTAAGCACTATCTCAAAAAGAGAAAAAAAGAAAAGAATGGAAAGGAAAAAAAAAATATATTTTTTAGTCATGCCAGGTAGATTTTCCATTTAACTACCAGATTGCTTCTCTGCAGGTACAGAAATGATGGCCATATCTTCACTCTCCAAGATTAGGCTATAAACTTTTTCATGGGCATAAATATAATTTTTTATTTTTACATCTTAATATCCAAACCCAAACAGGAAGAACTAAATCTCATTTAACTTAATAAAAGAAGTTAAAATACTATGTTTTTAGTATGGTTTATATCATCAAATAAATTATACAGATCAGCAATTTTCTGAATAATTAAAATTTAAACACAATGTTTAATTATTTCATTAATATCTCTGGTTATTTTGATAAATAATATAGTTTTATACCTTTTCCCAATAATGTCCAATTTTTGAATTTATGATACTGAAAATTACTTTATATCTAATTTTTGATATATATTTTAGCTTGTACCTTTCAAGCGGCATTAACTTGGATTATACAGTCCTTTGAATTTTAAAAATTAGTTCAAAGATTTATTGAAGTGTTATTTTAAAATCCTTTCTAGTTTCTTTAAAATATTTCAAACACTTTGATGACATTTTTTCAAATGATATCAAAGAATGTATTCCAGTTTTATAGTTAATGTTTTGTCAAATATTTATAATGATCATATCTTACATTATATCTATTACTCAAAACATTGACAAACTATAATCTGCATTTACTAATATATTAAGATGCTAATATTCATTCATTCATACTAAGATAATATCAATCACTATCATAACACTTATAATAATAACACAATATTCATAACTTGCATATATTCCAGGATAAAAATAAAGATGTTAGTTCTTGATGTCCATGATTTTGTAATTTTCACTTCAGAAATAAATGCATGTGTATGTGATGTATGTGTGTGTATTTAAGCAAAACATTTTACTCATTGTATAGAAACTATTGTTCAACATGCACTGAAAGGATGGCATGAATCTCTGCCAGCCACAGGCAGACATAACTCTGCCTGTCTTTCACATTTTTTAGTCTTTATGAAGCATCTGAAAACATATAACTTTTAAGTTAAAGAGTATTAAATATATTAAATTATATATTAAATAAATATATATAATGAATACATGTAATATAATGAACATATATAACATTTACATTAAAGACTATAAAATGAATGTATATAACATATATATTATATATATTAATAGGCAATTTCAGTCTCATTTTTCTTTGTGCTAAATATATGCATATATATTATATATACTATATATATATATATACTGGTCTTATACACAGCATCTTCTGATTCTATTGGTACATTCCTGTCATTATATTTTTTAAAGCTTTCAGGTAATTCTAAGGTGCAGAGAGATTTGACAACCAACGGTCTAAACATAATCTTTAAGCCTGAAGACTTTTTTTTAAAAAACCTGTTGGTATTTTGTTCTTTTTTCATTATTTCTTATTTTGATTGTTGCTACCTTGGATAATTCACAGATATTCTCAGATTAAAAGTTGTTTGCTCATGAATTTACTCTTTATTTTGCAGACAATACTAATGAAAATGTGACTGAGAAAGACCTAGAGCGCCAATGTTATCTCCTTCTGAGGCTGACAATCAACTTCACCTCCAGTTGCATTAATTTTTTTACAGGCAAGTTGGGTCTGACATCTTAGATTGCCATCTATAGGCAGAGATAATTTAAAACTTCCTGTTGGATATTTTCATATAAGTTCTACTATTAGCACTGCAGTCTATAATCCAAAATTTGCTTAGGCAAACTCTTTGCATTCACTAAAACTAAACCTTTAATGCTCCCAATTAGTTGGAGAGACTTCTTGAGTCACCATTTGCTTCTCTTTCAAGACTCCCTCTATTAGTTATATTTCTCAGATATTTATAGTGCAGTGCCCCTTTTCTATTTTATTAGTCATTGAATTCAGACACTCATTATCTCTTACATTTTTGTTTACCTAATTGTTAACTCCCAGCCTCCCAGCTGTATCATGTTCCTGTGTCTAATTTTACTTTTCTTTTTTTTTGGAAAGGAGTCTAGCTCTGTTGCCTAGGTTGGAGTGCAGTGATGTGATCTCGGCTCACTGCAACCTCCAACTCCTGGGTTCAAATCTGATTCTCCTGCCTCAGCCTCCTGGAATAGCTGGGACTACAGGCACATGCCACCACGCCTGGCTAATTTTTGGTATTTTTAGTAGCAATGGAGTTTCACCATGTTAGCCAGGATGGTCTTGATCTCCTGACCTAGTGATTGCCCACCTTTGCCTCCCAAAGTGCTGGGATTACAGGCAGGAGCTACTGCACCTGGCTTCATTTTTCTTCTCTATATGGATAATGGTATATATTAAATGGTATCTTTTAGATTCAAAAGCTAATGTGACAGTTTTATTTTTAAGTGACAATATGTGCAATGTTTTAGAAATTACCACCTTTTAATTATTAAAATTAATAAATTTTAGATGGTATCTTAAAAATGTGTAGGGCTACCAGAAGTGTTTCAAAATACTTTTGAGGGCTAAATATGCAAAAACAATGAAAACCCCTACTCTACTTCTATTACGCATCTTTTAAAATACATGTATTTTTCATCTTTAAAGTGCTAATTCATACCATGAATATTACTTAGCATTAGTAAGAAGATTATAATTAACATTTAATTTTTTTACCAGAAAGTAATTTTCTAATTATTTAAATGGTTATGAAAAATACAGTATTTTAATGTAAATATTTTACAATATCCTATTTTATCCACTAATTTTCTCATTGTAATTTTTTAATATATTAAATAAACATGCTATATGTGTATATAATTTTAGTATATAATAACTAAGGAAAATGACTATATATACATATAGCATGCATGTTTAGTAAAGACAAAAAAAAATTAGTCTACTATCTGACCACTATATTTCCTCTGGAAGAAGCTATATTTGTTCAAGAGACAATTTGACATTTTATATTTGCAAAAAGTTACCAGCAACACATCAGGAAGAAACATCAGATGTGAGATGGCAAAAAATAAGGTAACATCAAGTTAGAATGAAGTGGCTTAATAATAAACCACATAACAGAGAACACATCACCCTTGGGGTTATAGCCGAACAATTTGAAGAGTAAGAGTTAATATATTTTAATAGTCACCTATAACTTATTGTCATGTATACTCATACTGTTACCCAAAATTTGTATTTAATATAAGGATGGAAGGGATGAAATAAATGAAAAAATCCTGAAATATTAGAAATACTCCAAATTTAATAAACATAGGAATCTTGAAATAGGCATACCATGTCCCCTCACCTCCCCATTGCAAGACTCTGGAGATAGTTAATCAGGGTGCTCAATTTCCCAAAACATATGAATTAAAGTTTGAGTTGATTTTATTTAAATTTCATGGTGACAGAATGCCTTCAGTTGCTATGACTTACATATAATTTGCATGACTGAAATGAAATGAAATAAATTCTGTGTTAATTAAGTTAATTTTATTTCTATAGTCAGTTGTAAAAGTTTCCTTTGGTAACTGTTAAAAATAAAATGTGCTGTGATTTTAACAGTCCTCTGCATGAAGTACAGTTTAAATACTTTCATTCTGTAAAAATGTGATATTAATTGGCTAAGACTTCCAAAGCAATTATAATATCTGTGGGTGGTTTGAAGTTGATGCTGATCATTGATGCTTCATCAAGTTTAATAAAATGATACTCTTTTTGCTTGAGTAAATTCTAAGCCAGTGAGCCATGTAGTACCACTTTTTCAGCAACACTTACAGAACTTGTACAATGTTAGTTCTAGAAAGAACTAAGTATCCTTTCATCCAACAGCTTCAATTTACTGATAAAGAAATTACAGTTGAGAGAATTTGAATAAATTGTTCAAGTGATTATATAACAGGCCCTGGCTTGTGAGAAGAACTTGAATTTATGTCTCCAGCTTCCTAGTTTAGGGTACATATTCATTCAACACAAAACACTGCCAAAGTTTTAGTGAAAAGGATATCAGCAATTCATTACTGATTAGTAATCATTACTTCATACCAGTTGCCAAAATTAAATCAAAATATCTCAGAAATTCAGTTGAATATGCAGTAATTATTTCAAGTTCATTCGCTACATATGTAGTCATATTACAGAGAATTTGCAGGAGAAAAGTGATATAAAAGCTATGTTATATTTTAATTTTTATTAATTTAATATTCAGTTACATTTTCATGTATGATCAAAATTTGTTATAGAAAGCCATTTAACTTCAGCAATATTTTATAAAACATAGTGTCTCTTTTGAAATATGTAACAAAATTAAGAATATGAATCTCCAAAAGTTAATTGTGCAGTTATTTTTTTCTAAAGAAAATCCCACTTTCCAATTAACATCCATTATAACATTGTATACAGAGAATATGAAAATTTAGTTAACTAATGCATGGCACTTAAAACTGTGAATCAGATTCAAGTTTGTTATGAAGCAGAGTAGGTAGACAGGCAAATATGAGTAGGGCAGGACAGGGCCCCAAGTAATGTCAGGTGACTGTCATGCAATTGTTAGGCCATTAATTGTGGGCCACAACTTCCCAATAAGATCCTAACAATTGAACAAACATGTCCAGGCATGTGTAGTAAATGGCAAAATGGTAGAATTTGACTTTCCTTGGGGACATGTATAGGTGTGTACAGTAAGGGTCAAAATGGTGGAGTTTGACCTTCCACCCGGTCACTGGGTGCACTAGACTGGTAAGGGAAAATTTCCCCAAGACAGCATGACCCTAACTTCAACCACCAAATGGTGCATGCAGCTCCTCCTGAATACTGGCAAGTCACTAAGCATGTGGTGATTAGCTAATAGCCCACTTAAGGGGAAGGATGAGGGGACAAGACACAGAATAAACAAACAGGAAATAGCAATTATTTAAGAGTCTTGAACCAACAATCAGGTAGGGCACTGAATCTTTTGAGTTGCCCACTTGCTTTCTTTCAAGTGTATTTTTCTTTGCATCATTGCTGCCTTAAATCTACTTTTGTCTCTTGGCTGAATTCTTTCTCTCAAGAAGACAAGAATCGAGGACTGTGGAGTCCACCCAGAGTTGACACCAGTAACAAGAGTTTAAAAAAACAAAAACAAAACTATACTTAATCATAGTGTCATCTGCCTTACTCTATGACCTTAAAAAGCTAACTTAATCTGGCAGAGTCTAAATTTTGTCATCTTAAAAGTAAGAAAATTATACACAATGACTCCAGAGTTTCCTTATTCTTTAGGTTTATATGATTTAGTAGTTTAAATAATCATATCCAAGGAGTTAGTTCAGAAATTAAAACGAAATACAAAATAACAAGATGATTGCATTTTTCAACATAAAAGAAAATTAGTTTATCACAGAAATGTAGATTAAATTACTTAGCACATCACCATGATTTTAATATGTCCTCCCAAAGTTCATGTGTTACAAACTTACTCCCCAATTCTAGTGTTGGTAGATGGGGCCAAATAAAGGTGCTTAAATCATGAGGGCTCTTCCCCTATGAATGGATGAATGCTGTTATTGTGGGAGTGGATTGTTATAAAATCTAGCTCAGTCCCTTCTTGCTCTTGCCCTCTCTTGTCCTTCTACCTTCTGCCATGGAAAAACATTGCAAGAAGGCTATCACCAGATTCAAGCACTTCAATCTTGGAATGCCCACTTTCCAGAACTGTAAGAAATACATATGTGTATGAATGAAAAATACATATAGACATACACACATATATAAACATATATATACATATATATTAAATATAAGTTACCTATCTGTAATATTCTGTTGTAACAGATACGTTTTTTTTTTTTTTGAGATGGAATTTCACTCTTGTTGCCCAGGCTGGAGTGCAATGGCATGATCTTGGCTCACTGCAACCTTTGCCTCCCAGGTTCAAGTGATTCTCCTGCCTCAGCCTCCCTAGTAGCTGGAATTACAGGTGCATGCCACCATGCTCAGCCAACTTTTTGTATTTTTAGTAGAGACAGGGTTTCACTATGTTGGCCAGGCTGGTCTTGAACTCCTGACCTCAGGCAATCTACCTGCCTCATCCTCCCACGGTGCTGGGATTATAGGCCTGAGCTACCGCACCCAGCCTGTAACAGGTACATTTTCTAAAATGGTGATCCAAATGAAATGATAAAGTATGCATGTTTCCATAGTAATAAAAGAAAAATAAAATATTTTAAATTCTAAATAGATGTTTCTTAAATATTTATTAGTCAATATTCTAGCTGAACTCTATAATTAGTCTGAAAAGAGTAGGTAGTAAAGATGATGCAGCTTTTTAAATAAGGCCAGATGAAGGCTGAATGTCTCCCAATACTCCACTGGACTGCTTCAAAAATTCAAGCTCAGTAAGGATTATTTAGGTTTCTAGGAAACCTAAATATGTTAACCTCTAGTTTTGAGACCAATTAAAATAAATTTTGTTAGTAAAAAAGATAACCCCCAGTGGGTTTCTAGTTATTCAGGGCTTTAACTAGTTTCTTTTCTAATCCAGGTATCTTGTTCAAATATGTCTTTGAATACTGCCCCCAAATTTCTGGGCCCTTCAATGAACTCATAATTACCTAACTGGCTTAATAGTGTTGTGACTCAGAAAGCAATACTGCAAAACATGACATTTTGATATGCTGAACTGAAGATGGATCTCAAGTTCTCTGATCTTTCCCCACCTCTCCATGTCTTTCTCACAGATGCTGAAGTTTCTCTGCTTTCCCACCTAGAAGAACAATTGTTTTTTCCCCTCCTTATTATCTCATTATCTATTGTGTAAAAGAGGACCAAGAGGTAACCACACCTGAACAGACCCTTTTACAATTATGATGGCTGTCTCTGAGGATCATTTAAATCCCCAACAGAACAGATTTACAAGTTAATTTCTGCTCCTGATCCACATCCATTCATTCTTCCCTAGGAACCATTTATTGTCTCTCAATAGAATTCCTCTTCTCCCCTCTCTCATAACCTGTTTTACCAGAATCCAAGCTCCACCTTTTTTTTTTTTTTTTTGTAACCTCAAGATGGTATATAAGTTTCCTCATAACTAATTGGAAAGTTAGGTCTTCATTTGAAGGCTTTTGTGTAATACACTAAATACGTTTGTATGCCATTTTTCTAACTGCCTCATGTCAGTGATTTTTCAGGGACTCTTTAAGGGACCAAGAGCCCATGGCCCCTCACTAGCTATTTAAAGAATTAAATAAACTTTTTGACACATATTTATGTTTTACATATGTGAAAAGTATACTTTTAATTAAAAACAGAGAATAATAGCAAAAGAATTGAGCATGACTTTTCAATGACAAAATTAGGTAATTTCTATGTGATCATGTCCCCCAAGCTGCTTCTGTGTTGGAAGTGGCCCACTTATTTGCTTTTCTTAGGACAAGCAGTTGAGGAATAATGCTGTGTATGTCAGACTGTCTTTTCTAATTGACAAAAGTTACTCATGACTTACCTCAAGAAAAACGGAATTGAAGAATTAGAGACAAATGTATGTATACAAAACATTGATGAAATTGCATTTGTAAAGATTGTAACAGAATATTATGACAGCGAAAGCGATCTGAACTAACTGACTCCATCTTGTTTCTAACCTCCAAACTATCCTTGTTCTTCCCTGGGCATAGGCCAAACTAACTTTGCAAGAAACTTAGCATATAGTTTAATTTTGAGAAAAAGATGATAACAGCTTTCTGAAAATAAATTCTTTTGTTGCCTGGGGACAAGACTGCCTTTGTAGGACTAACAAACTAACCACATGATTAAAAATTATGGCTTAGGAATCATGCATCTGGCGGCCACAAGATTGTTAACCTCCCCAATTATTTCTAGGGTTAACACCACTCTCTTAAAACGTAAGGTTGATGCTCAAGACGTTTTTCAGATCCTGCACTCAATAGATCAGCTGCCCTCATCCAAATCAATAAACTGGCTCATCTGGTTGTGTGGCCCTGACCCTCGATCTGAATCAACACAAGAGGACAGCTTTGACTCCCTCTGATTTTATCTCCAACCTGACCAATCAGCTGTGCTCACTCCCTGGCCCCCTACTTGCCAAATTATTCTCAAAATGATACAGTCTCTGAATTTGGGGGGCAGACTAATTTTAGTAATAATAAAACTCCAATTTTCCTTTCAGCCTGCTCTGTGTGAATTAAGCTCTTTCTCTATTTTAATTTCTCTATCTTGATAAATCAGCTCAGTCTAGGCAGCAGGCAAAATGAGCCTGTTGAGTGGTTACACTGATGCAGGAGGACAAGAGAGTTGGAGAGAAAGAAAGAGGAGTCAGCCATGAAAGACAGATTCAAATATTCTAAGTATGTACTCTTATTCCAACCCAATGCCCAGCTCAAGGTGTGTGTAAGGACAGGTGGAAATTGAAAAATGTTAGTCATTTTCCTCTATGGAAAAAGTAAAAGAGATTCAAGAGGATAGATTTCCTCCTCCAATTCTGCCAGTATGCTTGAGATTACTGAACAGTTTCCGTACCAACTAAATGAAGCTTACAAAGAAAGAACAGAATCTAGACCTTTCATAAGAATGGTAATGAATTAGCAGCATACTTATAAATAGCCTATGCAGAAAACATGCTAAATTATGCTTAGCAAATAGGTTCTCTACACTCTTCAATGATTTACTAGGACCTTTTTTTGGGAACTCTTCAGCAAGTCATTTTGAAGTTATCATTCTGTGATTAACTGCTGTGCCATTTTTTCCTCTCAAAATTCATGAAAAATGCAGAGTTTCTATCTACTTCACCCACTGTATGAGTTTTACAACTGATTTTTATCATGATCTCTCATGCTGGGTTTATAGATTGCTTGAACTGGGAATGAGAACGCCTGCTGATACTGTCACAGAGCAGTCTAGTTAGGTTCCTCTTAAGTGAATCTGTTAAACTGTCAACAAGAAATAGCCAATAACTCTAAAGATAAACAGAGATGGACTCTTTCCTACAGTGTATCTAGAAATGGAAGCTGAATAAAGTCTCAAGAAAGAGAAGGGCTGTATTTTCTTTCCTTTCCTTTTGCGTTGTTGTTTGGACTGTTACTGGTAACTTCAGCCTTAGAACTAAATAGAAGTGAATACCTTTTAAAATGAATGTCTTTAGTAGATTAAAAGTAACTGAAGATTTTTTTCAATGTGTTTTTTACTTGTTCCTTTGTTTATATTCTAAAAGACATTTACTTGGAGGCAATATACTTTAGAAACTCAATTACACATATACAGCTTTTCTTGTCATTCACAGCAGTTATTTTCTATAAGGTTGTCATAAATACTAAATAATTGTTTTGATGGAGTTGGAGAATATATATTACATATTATAAATACCAAAAAAAAAACCCTTCTCATCCTGTTAAACTCTATTTTCTGTATTTTACAAAAGAGAAAATGAGTTTCAGAAGTGTTAAGTGACTTGCCTGAGGCCCACCTCACTAACAGGTGCTGGACAGAGGAATCAAACTCTGCCCAGCTGCACCAGAACCAGAGCTTCTTGCACTATACTGCTCCCTACTGTGTCTGCCCTCCAGTGGTCTCTGTACAAAGGCTGATTGCTCTTCCTTTGGATACATACCCAGCAATAGAATTGCGGGTAGTTCTATTTTTAGTTTTTTTGAGGAACTTCCATACATGTTTCCATAGTGGCTGCACTAATTTATATTCCCACCAACAGTGAGAATGGAAATTCTCCACATCCTTGCCAGCATTCATTATTCCCTGTCTTTTTGATAAACGTCAATCTAAAAGTGGTGAGATAGCATCTCGGTCATTTTTATTTGCATTTCTCTGATGATTAGTGATGTTGAGCATTTTCTACATACCTACAGGCCATTTGTATGTCTTCTTTTAAGAAATGACTATTCAGACCTTTTGCTGATTTTTAATTGGATTTTTAAAAAATATATTGAGTTGTTTTAGCTCCTTATATATGTGGTTATTAATCTCCTATCAGAAAGATATTTGCAAATGTTTTCTTCCACTTTGTAGGTTGGCTCTTTATTGACTGTTTTCTTCACTGTGTAGAATTGTTTTTGCTGGGTAAAATTCCATTAATCTCTTTTTGCTTTTCTTTTTTTGTTTATGAGATCTCACACAATGAATCTTTGTCCAGAATAATTTTCTGGAACATTTCACCAGTGTTTTTGTTTTCTCAAGTTTCATACCCTGAGGTCTCAGATTTAAGGACTGAATACATTTTGATTTGATTTTTGTATATGGTGAAGCACAGGGTCTAGTTTTATTCTTCTCATATGGTTATTCAATTTTCTCAGAACCACTTACTGAAAAGATTATTCTTTCCCCAATGTATGGTCTTGGAACCTTTGTCAAAAATGCATAGTATGGATTTATATATACCTGGGTTCCCTATTCTGTTCTTTTGGACCTATGTGTCTATTTTTATGCCAGGACCATGCTGATTTTGTTACAATATCTTTGTACTATATTTTGAAGTCAGGTAGTATGACACCTTCAGCTTTATCCTTTTTCGCTCAAGAATGCTTTGGCAATTTGGGGTCTTTTGTAGTTCCACATAAATTTTAAGATTGCTCTTTCTATTTCTGTGAGGAATGACATTGGTATTTTGATAGAGATTGCATTGAATCTGTAATTTGCTGTGAGTAGAATTACCATTTTAAAAATATTGAATCTTGCAATCTGTGAACGTGGAATATCTTTTCATTTTTGTTTGTGTCCTCTTCAATATTTCATGTTAGTATTTTATAGTTTTCCTTGTATATGCTTTTTACTTCTTTGCTTAAATTAATTCCTAGGTATTTTATATAATTTGTAGCTATTGTAAATGGGATTACTGTCTTGGTTTCTTTTTTGAACTGTTCCCTGGTAGTGTTACTGATTTTATATGTTGGTTTTTTTATATGTTAATTTTCAAGGCTAATTTGACTTCTTTTTTAAATTCAGTACCGTTTGTTTCTTTCTACTGTGCAATTGCTCTGGTTAAAGCTTCCAGTATTATGTTGAATAAAGGTGGTGAATGTAGGCATCTTTGTCTTGTTTAAGACATTATAGGAAAGAACTTCAATATTTGCCTGTTCAGCATGATGTTAGTTGTGAGTTTATCATATACGGCCTTTATTATTTTGAAGTATGCTGCTTCTATACTCAGTTTGTTTTTTCCTCATAAATAAATGTTGAATTTTATTGAATGCTTTTTAGCATCTATTAAAATGATTATATCTTCTTTTTCTTGGTTCTGTTAATGTGATGTATCATGTTTATTAATTTACATATGTTGAGCTATTCTTGTATCCCTGGGATAAATCCTATTTAGTTGTGGTGAATGATCTTTTTAATGGGTTGTTGAATTTGTTTGCTAGTGCATTGTTGAAAAGTTTTGCATTAATGTTCATCAGTGATATGTAGTTTTCTTTTATAGCTGTGTTCTTTGCTGATTTTGTTCTTTTGCTGATTTTGGTATCAAGGTAATGCTGGCCTCATAAATTAAGTTTGTAAGTATTCCATCTTCTTTAATTTCATTTTTTAAAATTGTTTTTAATATAATTGGTATCTTTAAATGTGTTGTAGAATTCAGCAGTGAAGTATCTGATCCTAGACTTTCCTTCTCTATCTATCTATCTATCATCTATCTATCTATCTATCTATCTATCTATCTATCTATCTATCTATCTATATCTATCTATCTATCTGTCTGTCTTTATAGATATAGATTTTTTTAAATAGAGGAAAAGAGGCACTATGTTGACCAGTCTGGTCTACAGCTCCTGAACTCAAGCAGTCCTCCTGCTTCAGCCCCTCAAAGTGCATGAGCCACAGAGCTCAGCTTGGACTTTCCTTTGATATGAGAATTTTTATTACAGCTTCAATCTTGTTATTCATTATTGGATTTTTGAGATCTTCTGTTTCTTCGTGGTTCAATCTTAGTAGGTACGTATTCAAGAATTTATACATTTATTTTAGGTTTTCCAAGTTTTTGGCATATAGTTGTTCAAAATAGTCTTTAATGATTCTTTATACTTTTGTGATCTCAGCTGTTGTATTTCCTTTTTGTTTCTGATTGAGTGCTATATATTTATAATTGCTATATGCTCTTGCTAAACTGACCCGTTTGTTATTGTATAGTGACTTTCATCTCTTTTACAATATTTGATGAGTAGTCTATTTTATCTCATTAAGTATAGCTACTCCTGCCCTATTTGGATTTCCAGTTTCATGGAATATTTTTTTCCAACCCTGAACTCTCAGTCTATTTGTCTTTTTAGGTGAACTGCATATCTTGTAGGCAGCATATATTTGGGTCTTGCTTCTTTATCCATTCAGCCACCATATGCTTTTTAATTGGAGAATGGAGTCAATTTACATTTTGTGTTATTACTGATAAGTAAGGACTCACTATAAGGACTCACTACTTTGGTTTTGTAGCTTGTTTTCTGGTTGGTTTGTCAGTAACCTCTTCCTTCTTTTCATAATGTACTTATTTGAATTAAGTAATTTTATCTGACAGTATGTTTAAATTCATTGCTCTCTATTTTAAATGATTTTATTACAGGCTTTCACATTGTAATTACCACATGCTTACAGGATACATCTTACAGATATAACAACTTATTTAATGAAGTGATAACTTAGGTCATAAAAAATGAATATAAACAAAGGAAAAGAACCTCTAACTCCATATCCTTCACATTTTGACTTTATGGTATGTCAATGTACACATTTTTATATTGCCTATTTCTTAATGGGTTGATCGAGGTGTTATTTTATTTTTTTTGACAGAGTTGTCTTTGGCTTTCATAGTAGAGTTATGAGTAGATTGCACACAACAATTACAGTATTAGAGTATTGTGGGTTTATCTGTGTACTTAATTTTACCAGTTGCACACCACACATAGTTATGAGTAGATTGCATACCACAATTACAATATTAGAGTATTAATATTTAATACTCTAATATTGTGTACTTAATCTGTGTACTTAATTTTACCAGTGGGTTTTATATCTTTAAATGTTTTCTTTTTGCACATTAGTGGGATTTTTTTAAATTTCTAATTTTAGAATGCTCTTTAGCATTTCTTGTAAGATATTTCTGGTGACTGAATTCTCTCAAATTTTCTTTGGGAAATATTTTATCTCTGCTTTCATATTTGAGAAATAGCTTTGTTGGTTAAAATATTCATGGATGGTCATGTTTTGATTTCAGCATTTTGAAAATGTCTTCCTACTTTCTCCTGGCCTATATGGTTGCTGTTGAAAAGTTTATTGCCAGACAAATTGAGGCTCCTTGATATGTCATTTGCTTCTTTTCTCTTGCTGCTTTTAGGAACATCTCTTTGTTTTTAACCTTTGAGAGTTTGAGTATTATTTGCCTTGAGGTAGTCTTATTTAGGATAAAAATATTTGGTGTTTTTTAACTTTCACACACCTGGATATTTAACTCTTCCTCACATTTTGAAAAGTTTTCTGCTATTCTTTTTTGAATAAACTTTCTACCACTTGTTTTTGTTCAACTTTCTCTCGAACAGCAATAATTCTGCAATTTGGTTTTTTGAGGCAATTTTCCATATCATATGAGTGATCTTTGTTTCTTTTCATTCTTTTTTCTTTTGTGACTCTGTTTTCAAATAAACCATCTTTGAGCTTAGTGGTTCTTTATTCTCTATGATTTCTTCTGCTGATGAGAACCCGTAATGACTTTTTTATTCAGCAAATGCATTATCAATTCCAATATATTTATTTAGAATTTTTTAATTCTTTCAATCCATTTGTCAAAATTATCTGATAAATTTCTGAATTTCTTTATTGTCTGGAAGATCACTGAGTTCCTTTAAAATCATCATCCTCAATTATTGTTTACAGAATTCACATATTGGCATCTTATCAGAGAGAGTCACTAGTTCCTTTCTTTGTTTAAGGAGGTCATGGTTCCATGTTTTCTGTTGTTCCTTGTGGATTGCGTCTATGTATTTGCATTGAAAGATTAGTGATTTATGTCAGTCTTATCTGTCTGGTTTTGGTTTTCATTGGATATGTTTGCTAAAAGCTTCTCTATAATGTTCCTGTTGATTTTCTTTTTCTCTCTTTCTCTTTCTTTCTTTCCTTCTTTTTCTTTTCTTTTCTCCTTTTCTTCTTTCCCTCCCTCCCTCTCTCTCTTCTTTCTTTCTTCTTTCCTTCCTTCTTTCCTTTTCTCTTTCTTTCCTTCTTTCTTTCTTTCCTTCTCTCTCTCTTTCTTTCTTTCTCTTTCTTTCTTTCACTGGTTTTCTGCCTCCTTTTTAGCACTAGATAATGCCTTAAGCCTAGGCTTGCCTCCATTCTACTCACTCATCCTGAATAAGAGAAGCCCCAGAGGGGATATCTTAGTAGTGTGGAAAGGCTGGCTAAGGGTTTCTGGTAGGGACTCTGTGGAACAAACCTTCTATATTGGGGTGCTACCAAACAGTCACTGAGATTTGACATCTCCTTTGACCATGTTACAGGGTACAGTTTCCAGAACTGGACAAGGTAGTCTTGCTTTCCCCTTTTTCTCTTATTGTTCTCATGGATATATATTTTGTTCTTCAAGTACTACTAGTACTTCCTGTGGGTTGAGGTGACTCAGAAGAGGAACAGAAGTTAGATTTTATCTATTTCTCCAGGACCTAGATGTTAATAGGCAAAAGTAGTAGATGCAAGACTCCCAAGAACTACCACCTGGTGGGTCAGACTTGGTAAAGTTAGCTGGACTGTGTAGCTAAGTTTCTCTGGATGATCAATAACTCAGGGAGATGACTGGCATAGGTCAAGCCTGTGGGACTTATTGGAAGCAAGACTCAACCACACCATGTGTACTGGAACCCAATACGGTGAGGAAGTTGTTTGTCCACCTCTATCTCACTTTTTTCAAAATAGAAACTATAAATCAGGGCGATATTTTCTGCATACTTATTACAAGAGAGCTTGGGAACAGACGCATCACAGACATGCAGGTCCTATTCTCTTACCATCTGCTTGAAGTTTTTCACTTCTCTGTTTCCCTGGTAACTATCTCAACCTCATATTTTAGATATGGGATATTGCTGGTAATAATATCATTGCTGTATATTCGTTTGGGCTTTTTTTGACAGGGGGTTGGGGGCAGAAAGTTGAAGTGAGCTTGCTTTCATGCCATCATTGTGAACCTTGAAATTTAAAGTCAATTTTATTTCTTTCTGAGTATTATATCTTTTATTGATTTTTTTTTATTTTTCTTAATTGCTCAAGATATGGCCTCCAGTACATTGTTAAATAAAATGGTGTATATAAATATTTCCTCCTTGCTCTCAGTCTTGGGTCAAAAATATTTATTAATTTATCATTGAGTATGATATTAGCTAAAGTTTTCCATGGATCAGTCCAACCACTAGTCTGTCTCCACCAAAATAATTTTAAAAGCAGTATCTAAAAAATCAAACTGTTTTCACTAACTTAGCTGTAACTCAGAAAAATCTCAATAACAGGTATAGAAATACAAAAATATCCATTACTTGCCAAAGTAAAATTCACAATGCTTGCCATTCAATCAAAAATTAGCAAGCAATGAGAGTAGTAAAATAAAGCTAATAATGTAAAAAAATTTATATTAAAATGAACCAAGAGAAAACATAAATGACATAGTTAATATTTAAGGCCATTAAAACAATTGCTATAACTATATTTCATATGTCTAAAACGTAAAAGAAAGATTACACATGTTAAATATAGTCTTTCATCACTTAGTGACAGTGGTAGGTTCTAAGAAATGTGTTATTTCATTGTTTTGTGAATATCATAGAGTGCACTTACACAAACCTAGATGGTACAGCCTACTACTAATTCTCCTAGGCTGTATCTGCACACTATTTTACTGTACTGTATACTCCAGATAATTTTAATGCACTGCTAAGTATTTGCGTATGTAAACATAGAAAATGTACCATAAAAATACAGTATTATACAGAGAACACCACTAAGATCCTCCTTGAGACAAAGAACCCCAAGACACATAATTGTCAGATTCACCAAGGTTGCAATGAAGAAAAATGTTAAGGACAGCCAGAGAGAAAGGTCGGGTTACCCACAAAGGGAAGCCCATC
This sequence comes from Cacajao melanocephalus, assembly GCA_963573385.1. NCBI lineage: Eukaryota > Metazoa > Chordata > Mammalia > Primates > Pitheciidae > Cacajao > Cacajao melanocephalus. The sequence goes on from CAUYLG010019835.1 coordinate 41,552, forward strand.
AGACTGACAGCAGATCTCTCGGCAGAAACCCTACAAGCCAGAAGAGAGTGGGGGGCAACATTCAACATCCTTAAAAAAAGAATTTTCAACCCAGAATTTCATATCCAGCCAAACTAAGCTTCGTAAGTGAAGGAAAAATAAAATCCTTTATGGACAATCAACGCTGAGAGATTTTGTCACCACCAGGCCTGCCTTACAAAAGATTTGGAAAGAAGCACTAAATGTGGAAAAGAACAACCAGTACTAGCCACTGCAAAAACATACCAAATTGTAAAGACCATCGACACAATGAAGCTATTATAAAGACAAATGCACATGTATGTTTATTGTGGCACTGTTCATAATAGCAAACACTTGGAACCAACCCAAATGCCCATTCATGATAGACTGGATAAAGAAAATGTGATACATATACACCATGGAATACTATGCAGCCATACAAAGGAATGAGTTCATGTCCTTTGCAGGGACATGGATAAAGCTAGAAACCATCATTCTCAGCAAACTAACATAAGAACAGAAAACCAAACAGTACATGTTCTCACTGTTAAGTGAGTGTTGAACAATGAGAACACATGGATGCAGGGAGGGGAACATCACACACTGGGGCCTGTTGGGGAGTGGGTGGCTAGGGGAGGAATAGCAGGGTGTTGGCGGCTAGGGGAGGGAAAGCATTAGGAGAAATACCTAATGTAGATGAAGGGGTGATGGATGCAGCAAACCACCATGGCATGTGTATACCTATGTAACAAACCTGCATGTTCTGCACATGTACCCCAGAAGTTAAAGTATAATAATAATAATTAGTTTAATATTCAAAAGTTATAAAATTGAATGAGATGTTACAAAGGAATCTCAACAGAGTAGTATCACACTGGAAAAGTATTGTATCTATATTGAGCATATTAAAAATTTTCAAATAAATATATGGTTTATTAATGAAAAAGAATAAACACTATTTTCAGCCACCTATTCATTGGGATTTTAAAGCCATTTTTATATTTTTATATTGGAAATTAAAATTTGCATTTGAGTCACTGCCTATGCTGCTGTAAGAAACACTTTCTGCCTCTGTTATTTACGTAGGTATTTTTAGGACCTCAAATTTTCCAAAATATCAGAGTTTCTGATTTACAGTTTTCTGTAGATCAGTTCAGTGTAATCCATTTCAGAATTAACACCAGTTTAAGGTATCAGAATCAAATGTTATGTGTGAAATCGTTCTTATTTTGTTTCAAGATGGAAGCATATATATAAACTTGGAAAATTTAGGCCAAGCATTAAAACTCAAGTAAAGTTTTTAAATTTCAGCAAGAAATCACAAGTGGCAATTGTTTTTATTCCAGATTAATTACATCATTTTATACTTGCAATGGTTTTTCTGCCTTTTCACTAGTCCTTAAGTGAGCTGAATTTCCTTACTATGTAGTAATCATTATCCCAATGTGTACATTTTAATAAGTAAGGAATTAATTCAAGAATAATAGTCTTAGTCTTAAAATCTCTAATGGGTCATAAGTATTTTATGTGATATTTAATACAATATCACCCTGTCTTTATTACTGTAGTTTTATAGTTAATCTTGAACTCAAGTGGTGACATTCCACTTTGTTTGTTCTTCTCCTTCAATATTGAGTAAACTATTCTGCATTTTTGGCTTTTCCATATAAATTTTAGAATCATTTTGTTAATATCCACAAAATATGTAGCTGGAATGTTTATGAAGATTGAGTAGAATCTATAATTATTTTGAGATAAAAATGACATACTGACAATATTGAGTTTTCCTATCTATGACCATAAAATATTTCTTCATATATTTAGTATGTCCTTAATTTCCTTAATCAGTTTTTTAGTTTTCTTCATACACACACACACACACTACACATGTTGCTAAATTTATATCTAAAGTTTCAATTTGGTGGATGATAATGTAAATAGTATTATCATTTTAACCTCAGTAAAATTTAATTATTAATGGCTGATATACGGGAAAGCAATGGATTTTTGCTTGTGAATCTTATATTCTGCAATTTTGCTATAATTGCTTATGATTTCTAAGAGTTGTTTTGCCTATTTGGATTTTCTACATAAACAATCACATTGTTGGTGGACAAAGACAGTTTTATTATTTTCTCCCAATCTGCATGCCTTTTATTTCCTGTACATGTTTTACTGCATTAGCTAGGACGTCCCAAACAAATCTGAAAAGCAGTAGTAAGAAGAGAGATCCTTGCTTTGTTATCTGGGATGGGTCACCCAGAGGTTTACATTCGTGGGATTCTGCAATGCTAAGTAGTGATTATCTGTACCAGTCTGTCTGTCTCTTTAATTTTTGGGGGTGTTCTGCCCTGTGACCTAATTTCTCTAGTGTATTTAAAAAGAATTGTTAATTATTTTTAGTTTGTTTTGCTTTCTTTTTTTTTCTTTTTTTAAGAAAAGAATGCTGACTTTGAAGTCCCTTATGTGCCAAACTGGAAACCAGAAATCAACACTTTTAGGTGGTAACCCTAAATCAGGATTAATTCAAGAAGAATTGGTACTACCACTTTAATTCAAAGTTGTATTTTATTACCAATTTAGTTATAAAGAGAATGAGGAAAAAGAATTGAAAGCTATCAAAAAGTAAGCATACAATATGATTCTCTACATAAAACAGCAAGAAAGCACATAACTTTAAAACTTTAGTTAACATTCTTGACACTATCCTTCAGAAAAACAATAATTTTCATTCTACCCTTGGAAGTTTTCACCTGGGGTATTTGTAACAAAAGACAGATTAAGAAGAGAAAAATAAACATGTATATTTTGTACATACATGGGAGAAAGGACAGGGCAAAGCAACTCTGAAAGGGGTAGCTCTGAATTTAAGCTTAAATATTATCTTCAGCTAAAATTTAAAACAAAGTGAGAAGGATAGCTGAGAAATAAGTTATGGCAAGGTGACCATGAAAAGCAAGGTGAGCAAGAATAAAAGTTGATATGCAGATTTAAGTCAGTGACTTCTCCATAGATAAAATTATCTTGTGATTTAGAGTCAAGTACGCTTTCTGGTACAGAGAAGGACAGACTTTTACAAATAGAAATTTCCTTTATAAATGTACATTTCCCTTTTAAAAGAGTAACATCTCTCTGTTTTTAGAGCTTCTATTCTATCTGCTGTTTCTCAAAATATTCTTTAGGCCAAAAAAGTGAATCTTTTATTTTCGGATGACATAATCTGGTTTCCTATAGTCATAGTCTGGGTAACATACTCTGATCTACTACAATATAAATCTCATGTATTATGATCAGTTGCATTCTAACCAACAATAGTTGGATAATAAAATTTTTCAACAACTCTTGAGAAAAATGTGTAACGCACAAGTTCTGTCTATGTAGAAAGCTTTTATTTAAAAAATTTAAAAACCGTTGAGAAACAGTAAAGATCTAAATCAATAAAAGTATATTTATGTTTCTGAATATAGGATTTAATATATTCAAGATGTCAATTATGCCTAAAATTATTAATTGCTTATAAGAAATCTCAATCAAACTTTCAGCAGGTCTTCTGTAAAACTTGAAAAGAATTTAATGAGAAGCATATGGAAAGGCAAAAGCCTGAAGTTACAAACATTAAATAATATTTTTAAAGGAACAAACCTAAAATGAGAAAGGAAAATCTTCTCTGGTGAATATCAAAACATGAAAAGCTGTGCTTATAAGATACCATAATTTTAGTCCAGTAATTCCTTTAAAATCAACTCATGGAACATTATATAGAGTTTAATTATTGAATAAATATGACAGTATAGACAAGCTGCAAAATTATAGACTAATTTGTTTTATTTATAAAACAAATCATGCTGGAACAACTGTTTATCCACACAGAGATACAAAATTATATAGCAGTCTTTCATATTTAAAAATCAATTTCTAGTAAATTAAATACATACATGTGAAACATAATGTTAAAACTCTTTTAAAATATATGTCTTGGTTCTAGATAGAGAAATAGTTCTTTATAAAGGCATAGAAGCCAAAAAGAATAATAATGTTATTAAGTCTCAGTAAATAAAAATTGTAAGTAAAGAAAATTAAATGATAAGCCACAAATTAAAATATATTTTTGTCATATATGAAAAATAGATATGGGGAAGGATAAATTATATTTCTTTCTATTAGTTTTATCATGTGGAGAAAGTGAAATTAAAATATACATTAATGTGCCACACAACAATATTTCAGTCAATGATGAACCACATATAAGATGGTGATTAGAGAAACAGACTATACCATATCACCTAGGTATGCAATAGTCAATACCATCTTAGGTTGTGTAAGTATACTCTAGGATATTCATACAATAACAAAATTGTCTAACAACACATTTCTCAGAATGTATGCCTTTTGCTAAGTAAAACATGAATATATTTATGTATGTATTTGCCCATTTAATGTTTCATACAGCAAGATCTATTTTAAAAATTGTAAAAAATAAAAAATAAAATTCATGATAAAGCATTTTAAAAATCTATTCTCATTCTTTCCGTTAAACGAAACTACATTTTTTTTCAGGCAGCTTATACCTGCTGTTTTGATACATGTTATCAAGACAGTTGATGATTTTCTTCAATGGGCTGAGGAGAGAATTCTGTGCGAGCTCTTAAAGATCTAATATATATGCTTCTGAAACATGTATAATTTAGGCTTTATGGTTATGGTAATATAGGCGGTGAGGATCAGGAAATTCAACTTGGGAGTGATGTCACAAAGATGGCAGAGCTAGACATAGCAGACCTCAACCCCCCAAAAAACAACTATAGGCAGCTATTCAAAATCAAAAATAGCCCACAGAGGGCTCAAGAGCTCATTAATAAATCTGCTGCAACATGTTGAAGCAAAAATGGAAAACATATACATAGAAAGGATCACTGATGAGATCAGAATACCAACGATGTCAGTAAATGGCTACAAGCAAGAAAGAAAGGTAAAAGCTATTGATATCAGCTACATGGTCAGAACCACAGTGGTAATCAATAGCTACCTGGCTGAGGAACCCCAGAGAGGGAGATGCCACTGTATACTCTTCTCCCATACAAGAATTGGCTGCTGTTTAGTCACCTTAGGAAAGAACCCTCTTCAGGCAAAGAACTGTACAGATATATGGATACGTTCATGCATGTGTTCTGCATAAACCCTGACCCTGAAGCTCAGCCTCCCTGTAAATGACCATGTTTCAGCTCCACACTCTGTGGCTGTACTGGACCATTCAGATACTGGAACCGCTCCAAAAGATGGTAGTTTGTACTCACAGGCTCCAGAGCCAAGTTCTTGCAGTATGTGCCCATGCTTTGAACACAAGCCCAGCTATGATAAACAGCTAGGCCCTACCCTGTTTCTGAAGCTGCTCAAAATCTGCAAACACCTGTATTTCCATTCTCATCTTCTCAATTGTTTCACCAGCATACTGTTTCATGATCACCTCGCATGCTGTTACTAATGTGACAATGTAAGCATCCGTGACCCAGGCACTAGCTTAGCTGCCTAGAGTTAAGCAGTGTCCTCGTCCTGGAGCTGTTCTAACTCTGTGCATGCCTATTCTGTCATTCTTGGCACTTTGGCTATTTCACAATCATCTATGCCTCATGTACAGTAACCACCATGGCAGCGGGAGTCCCTGCACCTTAGGCTAGTGATATTACTGCCCCAGATCCCAGAACTGTAGTTTCTCCACACATTCTCATTCTTTAGTCCTCAGCTTTGTGACTGTTTCATGAATGCCACTCAGACATCGGTGCCAGTGGTGCTTCCAGTGGGCCCCTAAGCCATTCCCAGTGCCAAGAGCAATCTGCTAGATACAACCAATATCTAGGTATAAGAAAGTCAAAGGTCTCCAATCAGATTCAGTCCAAACAAGACTATGCAAAGATATGATATATTCAGATTGTCAAAAATCAAAGACAAAGAGATGATCCTGCAAGTAGCAAGAGAAAAGAAGCATGTCACATAAGGACATACATACACTGAAAGTGAAAGAATGGAAAGGCTATTCTATGCAAGTGGATACCAAAAGAGAACAGAAGTAGCTAGCTATACATGTATCAGGTAAAATAAAGTAAAAAAGTCTAAAACAAGACAAAGATGTGCAATATATAATGATAAATATATCAATTGATCAAGGTGTAATGATTGTAATTATACATACCCAACATTGGAGCACTGAAGCACGTAAAACAAATAGTAATATATCCGACGAGAGAAATAGACTGCAATATAACAATAGTAGGGGTCTTCAATATTCCACTTTCAAAAATGAGCAGATCATTCAGACAGAAAATCAGTGAGAAAACAATGGACTTGAACTATATGCTTTATCCCAAATGAGCATAACAGACATATACAGAATATTCCATCCCACAGCTACAGAAAACAAATTTCTCTCAAATGCACAGGGAACATTCTCCAGCATAGATTATATCTTAACCCACAAAAGAAGTCTTAACAAATTTAAGATGATTGAAATCATATTAAATATATTTTCTGACTACAGTGTGATGAAACTAAAAATCTATAATAAGAGAAATTTGAAAAAGAATAGAACTATTTGCAAATTAAACAGCATGATTCTAAGCAACCAACTGGTCAAGAATAAATTATGGCAGGGCCCAGTGGCTCACACCTATACTCCCAGCATTTTGAAGACCAAAGTGGGACGATCACTTGAGGTCAGGAGTTCGAGACCAGCCTGGTCAACATAGTGAAACCTTACCTCTACTAAAAATACAAAAATGTTTTGAATTGCAAGCATGTATTGCATGCTTGTAATCTCAGCTACTCAGGAGGCTGAGACAGGAGAATTGCTTGAACCCAGGAGGTGGAAGTTGCAGTGAGCTGACATCATTCCACTAAACTCCTGCCTGAGTGATGGAGTGAGACTTCTTCTCAAAAAAAAAAAAAGAAAAGAAAAGAAAAAGAAAAAAAGAAAAAGAAAAGAAAAAAGAAAAGAAAAAATATTTTAAAATATCTTCAGAGAAATAAAAATGGAAACACCACGTATTCAAAATTAAAACACATAGCAAAAGTATTTCTAAGAAGGAGGTTTATAGTAATAAAGGCCTAAAAAAAAAGAAAGAAAAAGATCTCAAATATACAACCTAATGTGACATATCAAGAAACTAGAATAAGAACAAAATAAACCCAAAGTTAGTAGCAGGAATGATATAATAAATACTATAGTACAAATAAATAATATAGGATGAGAAAAGCAAAAGACAAGATCAACAAAACTAAAATTTGCTCTTTTTAAAAAAAAAAAAAAAAACAAAATTGACTAACCTTTAGCTAGACCAACTAGAAAAAAAAAAAAAGAAAGACTCTAATACGTGAAATCAGAAATGAAAGAGGAGATACTATACTTGGTAACACAGAAATAGAAAGGATCTCGAGACCACTTTAACAATTATACACCAGCAAACTGGATAACCTAGATAAAATGGATAAATCCCTAGACCTATACAAGATACCAACACTATTTTGTGAAGAAAAAGAAAGTTTGAACAAAACAATAACAAGTAAAGAGATTAAATCAGTAATGAATATTCTTCCATCAAAGAAAAGTCCAAGACTTAACAGTTTCAGTGTTGAATTCTAGAATACCAATTCTTCTCAAACATCTCCAAAATTAAAGAGGAGATAATATTTTCAAATAGATTTTTTGAAGTCAGCATTACCCAAACATCAAATTCAGACAAGTACAATACAACAAAATAAAATTACGGGTCATTAATCTTGATGAACATAGATGCAAAATTCCTCAACAAAATAATAGCAAAAAGAATTCAATGAATGGCATACTAAAAGGATCACTTACTATGATAAAGTGGAGAATTTATCCTTGGATACAAGGGTAATTTAATATATGCAAACCAGTAAATGTAATTCACTACGTTAACAAAATGAAAGACAAAAGCCATATGATTATCTCAATACATGCATAAAATAAGTTTGAAAAAATTCAACATTCTTTCATGATAAAAACTCTCAATAAACTAAATGCAGAAAGAATGTGCTTCAACACAACAAAGGCCATATATGAAAAGCCCATAGCTAATGTTATTCTTAGTGGTAAAATGTTGGAAGTTTTTCCTGTAATATCAGGAATAAGACCAGAATGCCCATTCTCCCCACTTCTATTCAAAATAGAGCTGGATGTCCTAACCAGACCAATTAGTCAAGGGAAAGAAATAAAACTAAGCCTCTTTAGAAAACAAGAAGTGAAACTGTTTTGGTTTTCAGAAAACATAATCTTTTATATAGATAACTCTGAAAACTCCATCCAAAAACTGTTAAAACTAACACGTTTAGTAAAGCTTCAGGATACAAAATCAACATACAAAATTGATTAGTGTTTCTATATACTAACAACAAACTATCTTTAAAAAGTAAATAAACAGGATTATTCACAAAAGCTATAAAACAAATACTTAGGAATAAATTTAAACAAAGAACTGAAAGAATCTGTACACCAAAAACTCTGTAAGATACTGAAGAAAACATAAATAAAATTTAAAATATATCCTCCTCATGGATTAGAACGATTAATTTTGTTAAAATGTTCAAACTACCCAAAGCAATCTATGGATTTAATGCAATTTATATCAAAATTTTAATTACATTTAAAAAAAACAAAAACAAAAAAAAATTTTTTAATTTAAATGAAAACAAGCACAGAAACCCAATAGCCAAAGCAATCTTGAGTAAAAACAACAAAGCCAGAGGTATTACACCACTTGATTTCAAATTCTACTACAAAGCTATAGTAATCAAAACAGCATGGTACTGGCAAAAAAAATAAATGAGGCACATATACACCATGGAATACTATGCAGCCTTAAAATAGGATGAGTTCATGTTCTTTGCAGGGACATGGATGAAGCTGGAAACCATCATTCTCAGCAAACTAACACAAGAACAGGAAACCAAACACTGCATGTTCCCATGCATAAATGAGAGTCGAACAATGAGAACACATGGACACAGGGAAGGGAACATCACACACTGAGGCCTGTTGGGAGCTGGAGAGATTAGGAAAGAAATATCATTAGGAGAAATACCTAATGTAAATGACAGCATGATGGATG
>CAUYLG010019836.1:0-16154 GCA_963573385.1 Cacajao melanocephalus
CTCCCCACCTCCCACTGTCCCTCCCCTATTTCCCCCGCAACAGACCCCTGTGTGTAGTGCTCCCCTCCCTAAGTCCATGTGTTCTCATTGTTCATCACCCGCCTATGAGTGAGAACATGCGGTGTTTGATTTTCTGTTCCTTTGTCAGTTTGCTGAGAATGATGGTTTCCAGGTTCATCCATGCCCCTACGAAGGACATAAATTCATCATTTTTGATGGCTGCATAATATTCCATAGTGTATATGTGCCACATTTTCCCTGTCCAGTCTATCATCGATGGGCATTTGGGTTGGTTCCAGGTCTTTGCTATTGTAAACTGTGCTGGAATGAACATTCGTGTGCATGTGTCTTTATAGTAGAACGATTTATACTCCTTTGGATATATACCCAGTAATGGGATTGCTGGGTCATAAATTGCACAATTCTTAAGTTCATTGGCTTTGAGAATTGTATATGCCCATTTAACCACCACCCAAACTCCAAAATGTTCTATCTTGCCCCTTCTCCTAATTTTTCCACTTCCCCTATGGCCAAGACATTCTGATTTCTGTCATGTGTTGTTATGCCTGCCCAGGACTTCATGTAAATGAATCATATATTATGGATTCCTTGTGTCTATTGATGTGGCTTGTTTCACTTAGCATAATGATTTTGTGATTTATTCGTGTTGTTGAGTACATGAGTCGTTTGTTCCTTTTTCTAAAAATATCACAATTTGTTTATCTAAATTTCTGTTTATAGATATTTGATTTGTTTCCAGTTTGGGCTGTCATTAATAAAACTACTGTGAACAATCATGTACAAATATTTTTGTAAGCATGTTTTCATTTCTCTTGGGTAAATACCTAGGAAAGGAATTTCTAAACCATAATGTAGATACATTTTTACCTTTATTTAAAAAAACACCAAACAATTTCTAAACTTGTCTGACTTTCTATTTAATGGTTACTTTTACACTTGTATTTTTGGTGATTTAAAAGTTCGTAAGCAAAGTTTACCATAATAGAAAAACTCTGCATAATTGGACATGGTTTACTGTATATTTAAAACTGGTAAAGAGAATTTGAAGCTTATTATAGTGGCAGAATAATGGGTCTCTAAAGGTATCTAAGTACTAATCCCTGGAACCTGTGAATGTGGTATTTTAAATGGCAAAGAGGGATTAAAGTTGTTGAAGATGGAATTAGAGTTGCTAATCTGCTGACCTTGAGATACAGATATTATTCTAGATTATCCAGATGGGCCCAGTGTAATTGCAAGAGTCCTAGAGGTAAAAGAAGGAGGCAGAAAAGGGAGAACCAGAGAGGTGGTGTGAAAAAGACTTTCCCAGTTTTGCCTATTTTGAAGGTGGAGGAAATGACCATAAGGTAGGTGACCACTAGAGGGCAACCTATGACTAGAAAAAAGCAAGGAAATGACTCCTCCCATGACATTCCCTACAGGGTTCCACAGCCCTTTTCATACTGATTTTAGCCCAGGGCAAACAGAGCTGCAATACAGTCAATTTGTGTGGCTTTAACCCATCAAGTCTGTGGTAATTTGTAATAGCAACAATAGGAAACCAATATACCTTTGGCAAGACCAGATGAATTAAAAATGTGATTTTGAAACTCCAGATTAGGCATTGAAGATGCCAAATTTTAATTGTTTGGTATAGTCCCGGAGTATTTAGATTAATCTACATGTTTACTTTTTTTTTTTTTGGCTCCCAATACCTAATTTATTTTTTTACTTTACCTGAAGGACATTCTGTATATTTGGTGATAGAAAAAATACAATTTTAGCCTTCTTGTAACTTAGTTTGGTGAATTTAGAATTCTAATTTACTGTTATTTCCTCTTAACATATTGACAATATCATTCTAGTATATTTTTCTTGGTTTCCATACCTGCTGTGTAGGTACCAGCTGTCAATTTAATAGTTTTCCTTTATAGATAACGGGTATTTTCAGTTTGGCTGCTTATATGAATTTCCTATCCATTTTTGATATTCTTTAGATTCTCTATTATATATTTGAGGATTTAAAAAAAATATTATGCACAGGATTCGGTTTTGTTGTTGTTGTTTGGTTTCTTGAATCTGAGTACTGGCAGTTCTGAACCATACAGAAAACATCTCAGCCAACCTTATATTACAAGCAATTGAGAAACCGTAGTTGATTGCTGCCTAGGCCTGGGTAGGCTGACCACAATAAAAAAAAAGACGTCCCTCTGTGGAGCCCTGTTTCAACACCAGCTTGGTGCCAGACTGCTCTTGTTGACAGAGTTGTTTGAAGTACCCAATAGAAAGTAACCCTGCAAAATTAGCACACCCATCCCGGACGACCCTTAAATAAGGGAAGCTTGCTCCCACATGTCCACACTTGCTTTTGCTACAGGACAGAGGACTGTTGTTTGCCCCTCTCTAGTCACCATCCCTAGCATGAGGATCTGGCTGTAATAAAAAACTTTAAAACGTTCGTGTTGTGGCTGCATTACTGAAGTCATGCCTGCAGTCCTGCCCCTGCAGAGACCCATGCAGGGAGCTTCCTTGCTGGTGCTCTTCTCTTCGAACCTTTGGTGGCTGCTGGGGAAAGTAGTTACCAAGTAAGTTAATAGAGACTAGAGAAGTTTAATTCAAAACAATCATCTCTTTGAATATTGCCTTTCTGCCTTTTTTCCTTCCTTTTTTTCTTCCTTACTGGTTTTTCAGGCTAGAATTCTAATTACACATGTACTGAAACTCCTGTTTACCCTAAGTCTACTTTTCCTTTTATATCCTGGCTTTTTTATTTTCCTGTCTTATCCTAGTTCGGAACATTTTCCCCACAACTCAACTTTGAAAGGACGTTTATTGCCTCTCAGTGCTACAGAAAAATCAATTATGCTAGGATTTCCTTTGTTGAGCCTCAAAAAATACTTTTCTCTCAAAGCTCTCATTTCAACTTTGGATTTCAAGGGCCTTGTTTGAAAGTCATATGATTAACATTAACTTCTTCCTTTGGCATTCTCACCTTACAATCAAAATTGTTCCTGAGACCACATATACTTCTGCCAAAACAGGGAAAAGTTATAGACAGAGTATAAGCATGAGAGGCAAATGATAAAAATGTCAGGATTTTGTTCTGATATTCCTCTTTTATTAAATTCATTTATTTATTAGATATATATGTACTATTTCTTATGTTCCAAGCACTGTCCAGGTACTAGAGATAAAGGACAACTAGATATGATTCCTTATTTAATGGAGCTTTCAATCTGTGGGGAGATAAGAGGCTGGATAATAAAGCAATAGCTATTGGTTTTTCCCTGTTACAAATGAGAACTCAGGTTAGCGAATGTGCTGATTGCTCCCCGGCCTTCTGTTTAATGGGGCATGTGTGTCTGCTCCGCTGCCTTTGTCTCTACAGTATACTGTTTTTAAAAGAGCAGGCACTGGAATTGAACGGCCTGAGTGCAAATGTCAGCTCTGACAATTAACAACTGCGTGACTTTAGGCAAGTTATGTTATGCGTTGAAGTGCCTGATTATTCATCTATATGATAAGGAAATGACATATTCCTCAAAGGGTTATTACAAGGACCAAGTGAATTAATACATGTAAAATGTCTGACATGTAATTCATGCTCAATCAATATAAGCACATGCTTATAAGCCAAGTAAACAAAGCTCCATCTCTTCCTGGTCTAAGTTCACTTACAATATTGTTTCTCCTACAAATTAAGCAGATTTTCAGAACTGTCTTCATATACTTTCAGCAACCTTTCCTTTGGAAGAAAAATCATATTTTAGCTGCCCACATTCTCCATATTTTGGTCCCGAGTACATAATATGTATATGTGCGATATGTAAAAATTTTTCATTTTAAAATTGACAAAATCATACAATTAACTTTAGCATTGGTGCCTTCCTTTTCTCTGCGCCCTCCTCCCATACCCTTTTGAATACCATTTTTGCTTACTTATACTATCATTTATAAGTTTGCTATTTGTAAAAAGGGATGCTTACTCAACACACATCTCTTTTGTTTTAGAGTGTTATAAATTGACATCAGCCAAAGGACCATTCTGAAAGTAGGGGTGTCATTAGTCCAATATGAAGAAACTGCAAAAATAGGAATTGTTAGCTGAAGCTAATGATAGATCTAAGATCTGTGCTGAGATTGAAGTTGAAACTTCAAAGAAGAGGCCAGGAATATAGGGTATTACATCTGATGTTACTGTGCAATTTTATTCATGATTTACTAATTATTATTTTCTTGGAGAAAGGATAGTAAGTATTTAACATACTGGACTTGCATTGTTTTCCATCCCTGATATCATGCCACAGTATGGGCATTCCATAAGGATTACAGTATGAGCAAACTTCAACAAAGAGGAGAAAAAAAGACCAGATCTAAAGTGAAAGTTTGCATCCTTCTTTTAAATATGCTGTATGTAAAACCAAATCAAAAAATAAATACACTCAGCAGAAATTAGCTAAGGGGAATTATGGTTAAGTGTTGTTTCTTTTTTAAGACAAGGTAAGAGAAAAGGAATAAATGAGGGAATTAAATAGAGTTTTAAGATGCGTAACATAGACAAGGAAGGACATAAATATTCTATCTGCAGCCCAGAAAGCTGAGTGGTTGCTTAAAAATGTGCAAACTTATAAATTAGAAAAATTCCTCTAGACAATTGGAAGCCACTGGAATAAACATTCATAAGGGCCCAATTTTAACTGATCAGTAAGCATTGGGTTTGTGTTTCGTTGTAGAGTCTTCTTTTAAGTCTGTTTTTGGGTTGTGGTGCATATATTTATTTGGTTTTATTTATTTATATTTACATTTATATTTAAAGTTAGAGTGAGTTTTTTACTCAGCCCTATTGATTGCAGGGAAAATATTTTTAATTTAAGCCTCAGGACATATTTTACCTTTAGATTGAAACCGGCATCCTTAAAAGTACTCAGATCCTGATGTACCAATGGCTACTAATGTTGGCCACAGTAAATCTGATGAAATCTGTTCTCTTGCACATATTCTGGGGGCTTATCGAGACTTTGATACTCAACTGACTTTATTCATTCCATATCTGGATGCTTTTCAACAGGACTGATATCCAGGTTGGGTTCCTTGGAAGCCAGGACGTAGTTGCCTGTGGCAAGTTCATGGGGGACACTGTTAGGATGAAGACCTTGACTGTAGTATTGGGAGCAGGAATGGGCAGAAGGAGAAGGTAAATACAATGCGGTTATGACCAAGGCCTTAGCTATTCCTACAGAGAGCTCTAGAGCTGGGCAGCCCTTCAGATTTGCCCCAGCTAAAGTCACTTCAGGCGGGCATTTGGTACTCCAGATTAGGCCTTAGAGAGAGGGTTGCTGGTTCAGCAACTGCCCCTCTGGAGCAAGTGGGGAATGAAAGTTCTAGCTGTGGGGCGGGGAATTGCGGTCATGCACCGCGGCACCTCTATAGCTTATTACCATTGCTCTCAGACATCTTTAGCTTCTTGCCCTCTACTCTCTTCTGCTCCAAGATCTTCCAGCTCATTTCTAATTTCCCTCTGTGTGCGGCTTAGATGACTTCAGTCTTCTCTGTTAGCTCTCCCCATTTACTGGAGCCCCTGCTCAAATGCCTTTTAAAATATTTATGTCTAGAATGCTGCATGTCATTGATGCTTCTCCTTTGCCAAATTTAGGGGTTTTGGTAACTTAGAGAAATGTAATAAATCTGTGGGAGGGTTAGTATTTGAACTTACATAGTTCCCCTTTCCTCACTTATTTGCTTAGAATAATAAAAATATATCTTTTCAATCATCTCTTCCTTTCCACATATGAAAATTTTTTAAAAATACAATATATATTCATTTTTGCAACCAGATCCTTTGGGATTCAGATGTAAGGAAGAAAATCATCGGTTATAGTAATACAAGAAAATAACTTTCCATATACTGAAATGTTGTTTTTTGTGATTATTTATTTATTTATTTTCCTGTTCTCTTACCTCTACTAATTGTAAAGTATATCCAATGATCTACAGATTTTCTGTGGATAATGTGAAATAGCTGAGTGTTTAGCCGGGAGGAAACTATTATCTATTGATTATTAGGCGTCTCCACATACACCAAGTCATTTTATCTTACCTTTGCAACATGAGCACTATTATATATGATTTTCTAGATAAGGAAACTAAAGCGCAATAGGATAAAGTGGACTTCCCAAAGCACATGGAATTCAAATATGAGTTCTTACTGCTTGAGTGCTTTTCCTGCAGTCTGAAGTCTGAGTTAAGACATAGATTCTTTGGGTGGTTCTATTTGCTTAATTTGCTAGCCTTATAGGTTTATAGCAGAAACCTACAAAGCCTAGCAGCTACACAATCCCTTTGGAAACTAACCTTTCATAATCATTTTCTAAGTTTTTTATTGGGAGGACTCAGTTGTCTAAATAATGCATATTTCCACACCCAATCATACTTCTTTGTGCCAGTTTGGGTTCTTAGAGAAAAAAATGTGCCGAGACAAATTAGATCATAAGTGAGTTACTGGGAGAAACACCTAACATGGGTAAAGAAGGAATAAATATAAGGCTAGAAATCCTTCAGAATATAATACAGGTCTGGCGTCTGTGAAAGAAGAGAGAAAGGAGGGAGAATTGGGCAGGAGGAGCTTCAGACTGAGGGCTTGTCTGAGAAAGCCTTAGCCAGGCTCATGAAGAATCCTAGGTAAGGCGATCTATTTTGAGGAGACCTGCATGAGGCAGAAATGACCTAGCCCTGGTGCCTCTGCTCTATTGAATCCCGGCTTCCGTGCTGACACTGCAGCAGAGCTGAAGGTGCCACAGACAGAAGCCACGTATCAGTATGCCCTGTAGCAGGTACTCACAGTAAGATCTGAGTAGTAAACCTTTAGGCCTGCCAAACTTATATCCCCCTTCAGTATCCACTGGATTTCTTACCCTCTACTCTTCAAAATTTTAATTGCCTATTGCTATGCGATTATATATATTCATCTATAATGTATGCCTAAAACTCAAAAAAGTTCTTTTAAATTTTCGAAAAAGGGAGACACTATAATGAAGAGTTGCGTACTCAGATAATTAAGATGAGTATAACGATTTTATAAAATTCTTAGTTATCCTTTTTCCTTTAGACAAAATATCCAATGCCATATTTCCAGACTTTTACACATTTTTTTATTTTGTCCATTTCCTTCACAATGATCACGTTCTGCTCACTTACGCTGATTTAGAAAGTTTGAAGCTAAAGACACCGTTTGAGTGCAGTCCTGAGGATTTTCATCTTTGCTTTAATTTCATTGTTTTTTTTTTATTTTAGGGCTACATCCCTTCTCTTTATTATGAGAACTTTAATTTTTAAAATTTCATATTCTTAGAAAATTATGAGTGAAAAGCAATACAATATTCAAAGAATTGTAAAAACACTGGTCTACCAATAAAGGGAGTAATTAATACTCACGTGTAACTGCTGGCTGGCAGTCAGTACCAACATGAGACTCTGAAAATGTTTGTTTAAGAATTGATAAACAAAATGTCTACATTTAGAACATGAAAGAATGGAACATTTTGAGCATCATTTGTAATGATTTGTCTTATATCTGGCTTCCTCAGAAGCAGAGCCTGAGATGTGATTTTTATGTAAATGATTTATTCGTGGGTACTCTTGGGAGAAACCTCAGCAGAAGTGAGAAAATTAGGATACAGGAGGAGAGAGGCTAAGTAAAGATGTGAATTCAGGTGCTATCTAGCTTCAGTCTGATACCACAGGGCTTCTGAAACAATCATTTGTTCTGGCAAGACTGCCTGCCTTGTGCAACAAGGTGGTACAGCTTTGTTACCACCATCTCTCACCCACTCACACACTCAGACCACTCAGTCTTAAGTTCCTGGCTGCCTCGGGGTGAGGCAGATCCAATCACAAAGGGCAAGCTTCTTGAGGAGTTTTCAGATGTGATTGTCGGCAGCAAAACTCGTAGTAGCAGTTAATGAATGAGTTGGGGTGGAGGTCGGCAGTGTTGCATCAAGAATGTCTGCTCACCAGTGTTGATCATAGGAGAAAAAGCTTCAGAAAGCTTTCCTGTGTTGAAGTTGACAGTCGTTTGTGGAAACAGGGACATAGTACCGTGCTAAACGTTTCTGTCTGTTATTTTATGTATCCTTTCATTAATTCCTAGGCACTGAATTTCCTGTGCCTCTAGTCTGAATGAATTTTATTTATCTCTTTTAGCCAGTTATCCAGAGTTACAGTATTTTCATTCACTTTGCATTACACACACACACGCACACACACACACACACGCACACACACACACACACACACACACACACGTCTGGGGCAAGTGAACATGAACACTCATTCCATCCATGAAACGGTTGGGTTAACTGAAATTACTACTGCAAGAGTTTCTTGCTCTAAGTTACAGAGCAAGAAAAACAGTCTTAAGTTATTAAGTTTGGATCATGTACTATTTTCAGTATCATTTTACGTTTCCTGGAAGAATCATGTAAATTCACAACATTCACATGTGCACTTGGCTCAACCACCAAGAGAGATACCTTCTAGTGAAGTATTTATCCAGCATAGGGATCAAGGCAAGAGAAAGAAATCTGATAGAAAAGCCCAGAGGGTTGATGCATTCTGACTGAATTTTCCTTTTCACATGAAGAGAACAAAAATGGTGGAATTAATGGCTTTGGTCACAGGTTAAAAGTGAATCTCTTGGATAACACAGTGTCACTGAATTAGCAATTCTATCTTTGTTTCCTTCCTTTTAACATTTGAAATTTAAAAGGTCTATAAGAAAACCTTATTAAATGAATTTTAACCAGAAAAATTCAATTTCAATTCTCCCAAAATGGCATATTCTGGTACTGTTCTTTACATGAGCTCTTTATGTGGGAAAAAGAGACTAGTTTTACGACCTAGGTAGTGATAAAGTAAATTGATCTATTACCTGCCCCCTGAGGAAATTCCTACAGGGCTACCTTGCTCTGGACTGCCTAAGTGTCTCATTTGTACCTAAAAACAAGAAATGTCATTTTTCCCCTATTCAAGATGTCACAAGTCCAATTTTCTTTTGCTAAGGATCACAGTTATTAGTCTCTGAAGGTGCTAGCACTTGAGACCAAGGCTGAGGTGATTAAAATGCCTTAGCACTTTGAGGATCAGTGCCCTTCCATCACTTCTGGTTTCCAGCTGCTTCCCTGTCTGACTCTCCTTCTGTGTCTCATTATGATCCATCATTATCCATTTTAAGGTCTGTATAAGTCATGTGAATCAAGAAAAATTGAGAACCTTTGTGAAATACAGTTCTATAGACATGCACCACTAATAAGGATACAGAAACACTGACCCAATCCCATTATGTCTCCAATTTTATAAATATGCTTATTTTGTCTTTCAGATGCCTTCTGTTCTCCCTCACTAATGTGCTCTTTCTCTCTTTTGCACGCATGCACAAATACACACATATATACCGGCATACCATCCATTGGCCTAGATGAGCCATAAAGATCTCTTGCCAGCTGAGGTTTTTGTTTTATTGGCCTTACAACTCTAACACTAGGAAGGTAATGCAACACCCAGCCATTAGCTGTATTTGTGTAAAATATAGCTTTCTGACATGACTGCAACATATGCTATCTCTGTTGAACCCAAAGAAGTTTATTCTACAGTTTCACTAGGTTTACTCTCCACTTTTTCACTAGAAAGACAATAATCTCATGGCTCCCCAGCATTTCTATGAAGCTTCAAATCAGAAACACCCCAAAATGGGACTCACAAATATCTCATCCAAGCAGAATATACCTGGATTTTCTATTTTTTTCACTCTGAATTCTTAGCGGAAAGTGAGATAGGGGATACAAAAAGAAAGAACTGAAAGCTATAGGCTTATGAAGTCTTTCTTCCTTTTCTGGTGGATTTGAGTTATTTAAATCCATCTTTTTAGGGTAGTCTTCACTGCAGGTAAGTAACTCATTCATCACCTTAGTGCAACTGAGAATTTGAATTCACTGGGCTTAATTCTGCAGCTGGTGATGAGAATTGCAGCCTTGTGAGTGGATACAAACCAGAGACTAAAGAGCCTTGTATATTTAGTTTTAAAAGTACCTCACAAAAGAGTCAGAGAGGTGTGGTCATAAAAGGCTGCAGGGAGGCTGCTTCATCTGGATGTGTTGAGAAGAGTCCTCAAAGGCTGTTTTTATGACTACCACCAATGCATGCAGTCCTACACAGATGAGTTTTGAGACCAACTCCTGAGAAGAAGTGCCTTTTAGAAGAAATCCTCTTGCCGCTCCTTTGTTCTTCACTGTCATGAGACATGTGAACTTACATTCATGTATTCTTCATGCCACCCGCAGAAGGGGACTGACATCTGTCTTAACAAGAAACATATAGAATCTCCCACAAGAGATGCTCTTTATAAAAAGCTCAAGGGTAGATAGTCATAACATGAAACCAATAGTTAAAGAAACAGAAAGAAAACCTGTCTTAGTAGGTATATCTGTGACCAAAATGACTCAGTGTTAAAAGCAAAGATTAATAACTAAGGCTTATAACAAACTGATGAATAAAGATTTTAGCCAAGCCCAACTGGCTGAAACACTAAATGAATACATACGTAAAAACAAAAAAATAAAAAGGTATTGCACCTATTGTACGTGGGCTTTTTTTCCTCAGAAAGTAAATGACATTTTAAAATGGCTACTAGTATAAGCCACACTGTGATATCTGTGATAGAAAGGAATATTTCATACATATGGAAGCCCAGAGAAGAAATGGTTCCCACTCTGCTTTCCAGGAGGTGCCAGGATGTCACTAGAAAAAAAACAGCACTGTACTTGGTCCACAAACCATTAATCCATTGTTTATACCTCAAGTATCCACAGTTTTATAATCAGCAGCACAGTTAACAGAAACAGAAATGGACAAGGAATGGGGTAGACATGGTTAAGTTTTGGAAACAGAAAATGGTGAATGTAAATGTCTGAAGATAGAACTTCTGTTCTTGCTATCTGGAAGGTAGGAACCTGAAAGAGAAACTGAAACTTAATCCACTCTTATGCCAGTAACCCCTGTGCTCTTTGGAACTGTTTCCACTTCATAAACAGAACATAAAATAACATCTGCTGCATTTTTTTTACTTATCATTTGCAGCAATTCAGAAATCAAATATTAAAATGTGAAAGTCACATGGTTTTCTAATGCATTTACCTCATGTAGAGGATTGAAATAATCAGAAATAATTGAGACCAAGCCTGAGGTGATGAAAATGCCTAATCCATTTCTCCAATCTAGCACTCTGACTCAGCAGTTCCATTCATTCCCCTCCCTTTCCACTTAAAAATCAAAAAGCGCACATACACACATACGAATCCATTTTTACCTTGAATAACGTAAACAGTAATCATCACCCACCATTATTACAGAAGATTAGCGATACCATGAAGGGACATAAGCCGCACTGTACTTTTATTCATCAAGCACCCTTTATGTAAAGAAAATTTAAATGGGTAATTCTTCAACCTGGAAATTATGAAGAATAGGCTTACTGAAACAGAGCCACAAAGCAGGTAGAGAAGCCTGTTTTCATGATTACCGTTAAACAGATGGTTCTATGTGGAGAGAGAGGAGGTCTGAGCCCTGGAAGGACTAGTCATTTTAAAGCTGTGCTGTTTCCTGCTTCCTCTTTGTGCTCTGAAAGTACAGTGCATGGCCTTGAACCCATCTACCTTCCCTTTTCAAGGATTGGTATCTGCCATACCAGGAAGGATATGGAATCTCCTATATAAGGCTGGGTGTGGTGATTCACACCTGTAATCCCAGCACTTTGGGAGGCCAAAGTGGGCAGATCATGAAGTCAATAGATTGAGACCATCCTGGCCAAGATGGTGAAACCCCATCTCTACTAAAAGTACAAAAATTAGCTGGGTGTGGTGGCGTGCACTTCTAGTCCCAGCTACTCAGGAGGCTAAGGCAGGAGAATCGCTTGAACCTGGGAGGTGGAGGTTGCAGTGTGGTGAGATCACTTCGCTGTACTCCAGCCTGGTGACAGAGCGAGACTCCGTCTTAAAAAAATAATAAAATAAAATAAAATCTCCTATAGGCGTTAAAGGGATGCTTAAGTCTAAATGTCCTCTTCACAGCTATTAGATGGTATTTGGAGTCCTTGCTTTGTCCTTTCATTTGCTTATTACCAATTCAACTATATTTACCTGCTGAATTAGTACTTTTTGATATTCAGTCCCCACACATACAACCTTAAGCATGATAGTCAAAAATTAAAAAAAATTTTTAAAGTAAGCAACATTGTGGAGATATTGATAGAAACTATTAACCGCATTAGCAAGTCACAGAGGAGTCGATGTGCTTAACTGCACAGATTTGGTGGTTAAAGCTGTGGGAAAGGAGGATATTTCCATGGGAAAAATTAGGAAGAGACAAAAGATAATGATTGAAGAACCTTGAGAATGCTTACATTTGGGGCATGAAAACAAAAAAGAGGTACCAAAATTGCAGAGAAGAAATGCTTAGAGGTGAAGAAACAAAACTGTGTTTGTCCCTTTATTGGGCATGCAATTTTGTTTCTTAGCCTCTGAGCATTTCCTCTCTGCAATTTTGCCACCTCCTTTTTGACGTATTCATTTGCTCATTGATTCATTTAACAAAAGATTTCGAGCTCATAAAATGCCAATTTTTTGTGTGAGTGCCAGGTATGCAAAAGTGAGACATTCACACGCTGCTACCCTCATGGAACTCAAGCAGTTGAGAAGGGGGGGAAAAGACATGAATACAATAATCTGAGAAATACATGTAAAATTGGGGCTGTGACGAGGGCTCTGAAGGAAAGGAATGTTGTTCTCTAAGTGTTTAATGGGGCGAGTGACTTGGTCAGGGAGTCCACAGAAGGCTCTCTGGGAAAGTGACAACTAACATATGAAGGTAAAATGGAAGTTGATGAAACCAAGAAGAGGGAAATATGCAGAGGGGCTTCGTGAATTCTAGGGCCAGTGGGGAGAAAGGGATTGTAAATGAATCTAAGAAACACTGGTGTGGCCGCAGCTCAAGAAGCAAAAGTAAGACTCACGGATATGACGCTGAAGCCGTGAGAAAAGGCTGGGATTTTGGCCGAGTGTGCTGCGTTAGCGATGGTGTTCTTCTTCCTCTTCCTTTTTTTTTTTTTTTTGCCAGAGTCTCAGTATTTCACCTAGGCTGGTGTGCGGTGGCAGTCTCAGCTCACTGCAACTTCCGCCTCCTGGGTTCAAGCAATTCTCCTGCCTTAGCCTCCAGAGTAGCTGGGACTACAGGCAGGTACTACCCCACCTGGCTAACTTTTGTATTTTTGGTAAAGACAGAGTCTCACCATGTTGACCAGGCTGCTCTCAAATTCCTGACCTCATGATCTGCCCGCCTCAGCCTCCCAAAGTGCTGAGATTACAGGCTTGAGCCACTGCACCTGGCCTAGTGTTCTTCATTTTAAGAGCAAAGAGAAGGCATTGATGGATTTTATGTATGGGTGATAAAATCAGTTTCGTATTTTGAAAAGATAACTCTGTCAATGTGTAGGGAAGAAAAAGAATGGTTTGGGGAAATAGTGGGTACAGGTTGATGAATTAAGAGCCATTCCTGCAGGGCTTACTTTTGCTTCCTAATCTATGATCATACCAATTTTTCCTAGGTTCATTTACGGTTCCATTCTTCCCATTGGCCATAGTGTATGTGCAGTCCCTCTGCATGTCATGATATAAGGTAATAAAAGCTAGGATTAGATGCATAGCAGTGCATATGAGCAGAGGAAAGTAGATGCAGAGATTTTATAGGAGTTAACAGAATTGGCCATGAAAAATATACAGGTCCACTTGAGTGCCATGCCACTGGTCAGGGGAAGTAAGAGTTTTGGAAATAGGGTACCTGCACTGATGCCCAATATTGAATAAATTTAAAAAGGAAACTTTGAATTGGATTTAGTAAGATGCTACTAATGATTTTGATAATAATTTTAGTGAATTGGTGGTTGTGGAAGCCAGATTACAAGAGTTTAAAGAAAAATAAGTTAGAAGCAATGCGTATAGTCTTCTCCTAACATATTCATTTATTTAACACAATTTTATTAGATTTTTATTATGAAGTAGACACCATGCTACATGTAGTAGGTGAATGGATATGACATGATTTCCATCCTGTAATTTATTAGCCTAAAAAAGTGGTCAAGAACTCTCACTATATTTTCAAGGTTATTTCTGCCCATAATCCTATGAGGTAAATATTTTTAGGTTTTCTTATACAGTTATGAAGAGCAAAAGAGGATAAATAATTTGACTAACATCACTCAGCTACTCAGTCTGAAACTGAGATCTGAACTCAAGCAAACAAAAGGCTTTGCCTTGCTGGAACCCAGTAAAAGAGACGGGGCAACAAGTCTGTCACTTACCTGGTGATGGCTCCAACAGAATTATGGGTGGAAACTTAAAAGGGTATCAAGGGACCAGGCACATGTGCTGGCTGTGGGACAATCAGGATTTGTCAAAAGACTTTTAGACTCAGCATACAGAAGCTTGAAGGGGTGCAGGGTCAGAAGATTTTGATTTTTTTTTTTTATAACAGAGGAGATTTGTAGCTTGGCAAAGTTAAGTTGTATAGAGCACAGGTTCTGAAATTAAATAAATCTGACTTGCAATACCAGTGATGTAGCATATCAGTGGTGTAACATTGTCCAAGTTACTTATGCTCCTAGAATCTCAGGTTTTTGATGTGTAAAATGAATCAGAAATGGCATTTCACAGCTCTGATGTGATGGTTGGTAATTTTGAGGGATATAGAAATAAAAACACATACATAAATTTCTTAGCCCATAACATGTACTCAGTAAATCTGTTTTTCTCCCTCTCTCTCTTTAATTTTTATTAATTTTTGCTTCCTAATTTCCCAATATGTTTTAAAGCAAAGATAAGAAATAAGAGATGATTAAAAAAAAAAAGGTTGGTGAATTTAGAGAAGTCAGGAGAGGGTAAATCATGGGACAAAAAGGAATTTGCTTACTAGAGGTGAAGAACAATTTGGAACACTCAGTGAAAGTCTAGAAAACATTTGAAAAGTAGACTCCTAATACATGTTCTATGCCTCTCCCTCTGTTTCTCCTTCCCATGTGCCAGCCAGCAAGATGCACAGTGTATAAGAAAGCAGAATTTGTTAATGTGGCTCTGGTTGTAGACCTAACTAATTCTTTTATAGAAAGAATTTTTCATAACAGACAAAAGCCTGTTCACTGAAGAATCAAGCCATGGACATAATCAATTTGTATTTTAGCCTAGTGTTTATATTTTGTGAATTTGTGGATTTAAAAGGAGGTGAAGGAATTACAGTTGTATAAAATACCTAAATTTTTAGGTAACCTTATCTTTCTTCAGTTACCTACTTGTATTTTTTTTTTTTTTTTTTTTTTTTGGTCAAGAAATTCTGGCTGTAGGTAAAACCAAGCAGGAAAGCTAACATCAGAAAAAAAGACACTGAGAAAAGAGGAAAATCTGGAGCTCCCTTTCCTGCGACCACCACCATCTTCTGGTCAGTGTGACCCGTATGCTCCTGTTATTGAACATGGAATATAGGGGCTGACTTAATCTTGGGCCCAGAGTGCTTCTTCAAACAAAGTTGAAAAATCATAAGTTGTACCATCGTAAGTCAGGGATCTTCTGTACACGGAACCAAGGCCCTCATTTCCTCCATGAACCCCAAAGATGTGGGGAAAGGAGACATGACCAGTCTCATTTCCAAGATACCATTAGGGAAAGGGAGCAGAAAACTCACAGTGAAGTTGTTTTTTTTTCCTATGAATTTATTTTATTTTAACTTTTACACAGTTTTTTTTTTGCTTGTTTTTGATGTCCTCATTTAATGAAAGAAAAAGACTAAAATTCCATTTTCTTTTTTTGAAAGAAAGAGAGAAGAGAAGAAAGAAAGAAAAAAAAAGAATGTAAGAGAGAAAGAAAAAGGAAGAGAAAGAGGGAGAGAGAACGGGATTCTTGTTCTATTGCCCAGGCTAGAATGCAGTCTAAAAATGTGTATTAAAAACCTCTTTTATGCCAATAATTGTGCTTAACAATGGAGACAGGAAGGAATAAGGGATAAATAACAAACAAGCAGCCAACCAATATTTTATTTAAACCTGTGAAATGCTATGCAAT
>CAUYLG010019839.1:0-24277 GCA_963573385.1 Cacajao melanocephalus
CATCAATGATAGACTGGACAAGGAAAATGTAGCACATATACACTATGGAATACTATGCAACCACAAAAAAATGATGAGTTTGTGTCCTTTGTAGGGACATGGACGAATCTGGAAACCATCATTCTCAGCAAACTGACACAAGAACAGAAAATCAAACACCACATGTTCTCACTCACAGGCAGGTGTTGAACAATGAGAACACATGGACACAGGGAGGGGAGCATCACACACTGGGAGGGACAGTGAGGGTAGGGAGATTGGGGAGGGATAACATGGGGGGAGAAATGCCAGATATAGGTGACATGGGGTTGAAGGCAGCAAACCACATTGCTATGTATGTACCTATACAACAATTCTGCATGATCTGCACATGTACCCCAAAATCTAAAGTAAAATTATGTATATACATATGTATATATAATCTACGTGTGCCAATGAATTGGAAAATAAAGTACATGCTTACCAAGTATGACATCAGCTTTCTTTAACAAAAGGAAAACATGTGCTTCTTAAACAGGGGACCTCAAAATCACTAAAGAAAAATTCGCCCTTAACCAGGTCTGAAAAGCAGGAAGGAGAAAAACCCCTCCTAAACCGAAGATTTTATAACCATGAGGAAGAAAGATTCCTCCTAAGGAATTATCAGATAATACCAAAGCCAACAAAAAGGGGGAAAAATGGGATTTTTTTAAAATCAACTTTTATTTTAAGTTCCAGGATATATATGCAGGATGGGCAGGTTTGTTATATAGCTACTAGTGACATTAAGAACCTGAACTCAGCTCTGGATTAGGAAAATTTGAGTTTTATTCAAGAAAAACTCACTGGGAGGAAAATGGGTGACCTGCAGGAGTGGGGGGATTATGGGGTCCAAGTATGGTTACTTCACACTATATTTCCAGGAGCCACTGATCTCTCCCAGGTGACCCCACTTCTGATTCCACATGTGTTAAAGTAAAAATAAAATGTAGGGATAAATTTCTAAATAAACTGGGTTGAAAATCACAGAATTGCAGTTTAGGATACATACACAGAAGGGGTCTTCCATATGTTCAGAGAACAAAGAGAAGGCTGGGAGTTTAATTAGAGAAATGTTAGGTATTGTTTTGAATGAATACCTAATATTTTAGGTATTCATTGACAATAGGGAAGCTTTTGGAGAGCTGGTAAGCTCTGATTGGTGAGTGACAAAAATAGGTAAATCTGGTTTTCCAGCCATAGTATGTTGCTTTAGAGGTACTAAGTAAAACTAGTCTCAGGGTTACAGCAGGCCACTTAACCTACTGAGATTGTGGAAAATTCATTTATTAGAGTTGATGCTATGTGCTGCCACCGTTTTTTGCTCATAGCTCCCTTACCCTGATTTAATTGTATATTGACCCAAATTGTATAATTAACTTTCCCACACCACTAATAATTTAGAAGGCTCACATAGTTTATAAAGGTATGAACATAGAAACTATACAGTTTGTCATGTAAAAACTATTTTTATAGTTGTTAGTACACATCTGGATATCAAAAGCTATTTTTAATGAGATATAACATTAAAGAAATATCTATCTTATAATCAACTAATATATTGATATTAGAACATTTTGACTACATAAAATTATAAATTAAATTCTATTCTCTAACAATATTTTTTAAAGATTTAAATAATACAAATATCAAAGAGATTTTAGGAGTGAGCCTAGTGGTTACATGAGTACATACATTTATAAAAATCTCAGTAGCAATATGTGCACTTAAAAGTTTTGCATTTTATGGCATATAAATCAAACTTTAATATTTTTACATTTTTTTACTTTAATATTTTTAAAAGCAACTAAAGAATCTTTGAGAAATTAAGTGGATTGTATTGCTAGTTTTGTTGGGATAAACGTAATAATAACTCTCAGGAAACAAAAATGGAGGGGAACTACGTTAATATGATAAACAGTATCTACAGGAAGCCTGGAGCTTATATTATGCTTAATGGTGAAATACTGCTTTCCCCTTAAGATATAGAATTTAGCAAAGATACCCACTCTGAAATTCTTATTCATAATAGTGTTGGAAAATCAATACAAAATACAAGGAAATAAAAGTTCTAAAGATGGAAAAAGAAATAAAAAGGTTATCAATTTCAGATGACATGTGATTCTATGAAGAAAATCTCAAGGATTATCCAAATAAAAACTACAGAACTAATATCTTATATCCTGGAATCTTCAGTAAAGTTATCAGATATAAGATAAACAGGCAGCATATTTAAACCTACTATCAATAAATACATGGACATCAATATTTAAATTGTGGTGTCATTTACAACCACTGAACAGAAATTGAAATAATTATAAATCTAACAAACATGTACAGGTCATGTATATTGATAAATACAAAATCTTTTTATCCTTGATGTCAGGAACAGGCTAATCTTGCCACTAGGCAGGGTTAGTACTTGGCATCTATAATAACCTTTGCCGAGGAAGCTTTGTGAAAGATCCTCCATTATAATTATCTTATGTCTTGAGAAAACCACAAAAACTATTTTTAAATTATAAAGGTGTTTTAAAAAGGGAAACAGAATACTGCTCATGTAAGGTCATTATAATATACTCTCTGTCAATGAAAAAAAAAGTTATTTTCCTAGAAAATGACTGGCTAATAGAGATTTGAGTCGAAGAATATGGTGTTAAGGTATAATTACAATTATCATGGTTCTCTAATTATTAATTAGTATAGTGTTACAGTGATATTTTAGGTTATTTCTCAGATGTAAAAAAAAATAAAATTAAGCGTTACTGAAAAATCTTATTTTAGCCTCATGAAATATCTGACAGGATACTGGTTTACATTTTAATACAAAATTCATCCAAATTATTCAATAGCATTTGCATTACAAATCAATTTTTCTTTCCTAATTCCTTCTAGAAACACTTTTTATGCTTTTTCATGGTGTTTGACTCCATAGGCTCTCCAGGCATATACAGGTCTAGAGTAGCATTGAACAGAGAGAGCCACAGTCAAGGAACTTTTAAATTATGTAAGGCATAATATTAATTTTCTCTCCCTAGAAAATTAATGATAAGTGTCATAATTCGGGTGTAAAACAAAAGTAGGATTATTACACCTAAGACCAACATGTCTAAAGATTTCCGTTTCAGAGAATGTGTGTAATACATATAATTGATGATAAATATAGTCTGTTGACCTTTTTTCTAAAATTATGAATATCTAAAATAAGAAAATTCCATGATTCCTTTTAGAATTTAATCATCTAGAACTGATTCTTAGTGATTAAACAGGTAGAAACTTCTCATACAGCTTATTCTTGCAACACGCTAAAAGTTTGAAATTAATAGCTATTGTTTTCCTTCAGAATCTTTGTTAATATTATTCAGTGTTGACTCTAAAATACCCATAAATTATATAATAGGAAAGGTTTATTCACCATGTGTAACCATTTGGGAAAGTACTTTACGGCTTAATGATTCTTAATTATAATGTTCATAAACTTTCTAGTAGGCTATTTGAATAAATTCTAGATTTTATATGCCAAACTATTTACAACACAAATCAATAATCATCTAGCTTTATGTCTATGAAATAGATCAGTGATTTTTGAGATATGACTTCATATATTATCCAAAAGCCACAAATCCTTTTATTAAAATTACACTTTTTTAGTAAATGCATGAAATGTTGAACACACAAAATATAAATATAAAATGAATTTATTTTTAGTCACACAGCAATAAAAGTGTTAATACAATATTATATGAAATATAAATGCTTATTTAGCAATTCTAAACATGGTGGTCTCAGGTCCCTTTCAAACTCCTCAGTGTTGTTTGAGGATTCTGAAGACCTTTTGCTTATGGAAGGTTCTACCTTTAATATAATAAATATATTATATTACTAACTAAAAAATTAAATTCATGAGAGGAACAAATAACACAAACTTTACATTTCACTACTTTTAATATAATAGATATGCTATTTATTATATTAAAAATTAAAACAGAAAATTTATATTTATTTATTGGTATGTTGACAAATAACAATAGTAAATCCAGTACATACTAACCTAAATAACCTATTTTACAAAATATATATTTCTCAAAATTATTTACTCAGAAGAATGTCGTTTTTCAGTTTGCAGATCTCTTTAATGTGTGGCTTAGTAGATGACACATTTGCTTCTGTTGCAATATGATGCTTTGGTTGAAGTATGTGAAGAATGTCTGGCCCCACACAGATATGCAGTTGGAAAAGGAAGGAATAGTTTTCAGATAATTGTTGATATTCTGTGATGTTACAGCAAACCACGTGTTGACGAGTGGTAATTTTTAAAAGTTTTTTTTCAATGTGATATAAGTTCTGTCATTAAATATTTTCTAATGGGTTTTAGTAAAATCCATTGGTCTGTCTTCCTCTTCAGCTAGATCCATTGCATACTCATGATTTTGAAACTTTATTCAATGGTAATTTTGAAAATATCAGTGTTCTGAGTCATGCAGAATTTCCACATGTTAACAAATTCTATTATATAATATCATAAAATCATGTGCTGATATCACCAAAAGGCTCATTTGAAAAGTCTTTTAATTGTAGGAGTCTAACCAGGTCCTGATAAAGAATAAATATTTTTCAAAATTCTGGTTTTTGCTTAAAAGTTTGAATTTTATCTTCATCAACAAATACTGTCAGTTTTTGACCTCGAAGGGAAAAGCTTTCTTTATTTCTTGAGAAAATGTCTAATAAGATCCCAAGTCTGAATTATCATATTAAAGTAGAAAATGTTTTCCATCAAAGAAATGGTGAGTTTAGGTTTCAACTCAATCACACAAGTGCATTTCCACCAACTAACCAATGTACTAAAGCAGAAATGCTTTGTGAATATCTCATACTTGTCATTTAAAAACAGGTGTATCAGAGGTCAAGATATAATGAAATCAGTAACTTTTACTGCACCATGAAGGACAGTCTAAAGAGAACCTCTTCATCTTGCAAGATCATAACAGTGAAGAATATAACGGCTACTAGTACAGTTTTGTGCTTGTGCCTTTGATATTGCCAACATTACTTTTGCACCATCCCTGCAAATGCCAACCCAACTAAGAGATGGATGTGGTCTTACTACCACTATAAAAATAATTTTGACCTCACAAATTCCTTAAAAGTGTCTTAGGCCCCAGGAGTCTATGGACCACACTTTGAGTACAGTAAGCTAGATTATCCTACATGTATTGTTAATAATTTTAGAGAAGGTTATTAACTCAAAAAATAATAAAATAAAATTGATGGGGAGAACAAAGAACACAAACTTTAAATTTCACTACTTTTAATAAGTGCTGAATGTTATTCTTTACCCTTATAGATTTGTTCTCTCCTTTCTCCTTCCTGTGATTGAAGAGGCTCATCGCCAGGGTTTGTGCCACGAGTTTCTTGGCTCATTGGCTTCCAGTGGATTTAGCCAATAGGAACACTGGCAAGAAGTCAGGGCAGAGGATTAAAACATCAGGATGTTTATTCTGCCACTCTCCTTCTGCCAGACACGAGTTTGACATCCACTGCATTTATCTATCGGAGGCCACATCTCCCATCATGGCTATAAGTCACGGTTAGGAGAAATAATACCTTCTTAGTAATATTACTTTTTTATGTTTCACGTTATCTGGCTAGTCATAGGAGCATTGAAACACTTGGCAATTTTCCTTTCATTATTCTTTCTTCAGTTACCCTTTGGAATGTACTACCTGCTCCCAACAGGATACATATTTATAACAACAAACCAAAATATTTTTCAGTTGGCTAGAGCATGGGATAGCTCAGTTAAATACATAATGGTGATTAATATTAACTTGTGTAGCACATCCAAACCAATGAGTTAACATTTTCAAGTATTTGTAATTTAATCATGTGTGTATTTCATTAATCATATTAAAATGTCTACTTTGGGATTGATAAAGTACTTCATCATATTCCAGTATCTAATGTCAGTCTTTTGAATGTTCAGTATCATAAGGAATATAATTGAATATGTACATATATAGTATAATATTGTATATATAGACCATGCTATCTTTGTGCTGACTGACTGTCATGGCTCAGAAGTTGCTCTATTTAAAAAAGAATTCATTTATCTTACTTTAACAGAAATATATGATTAAATATATTTGTATCTATTGAGGTAAAGGGATATAAGAACTAATAGGAGAGAAAAAATTTCAGGAGAAAGGAGCCACATGTGTAAACAATTAAAACTAATGCATTGGGACTGTGGCTTCAGTTGCACAAGGGCTTGGGAGAGCAAAGACTGGAACAGTAGATTCTGCTAAGACTATGGAATTATTAAAATGGACCCCAAATGGTGATTAGAATTTCAATAGGTGAACAAAGGAGTGAGGAGAAGGTGAACATTCTAGGCAAAGGGAACATCATGAATAATATAACGGTAATATGCAAGATATTAAATTTAATTCTTTTACTGTTTGCCCTGAGAATCGATGTCGGTGGTACTTGCCTGTACAGCATTTGCTCTGAGATAATTTTGTCACGAAATATCTTGCTTTTATTATTATTTATTTTTACATTGCTCTAGGATATCGACTTCGAAAACAAAAGACGCCATTCTATTTATAGCATTCTGGTTTTTGTATTTACAAAATATAGTAATTCTTTTTTTAAATCATCAACAGAAATTTATTTTTTACAGTTTTATAGGCTCAGAAGTCTAAGATCAAGGCACCAGTAGATTAAGTGTCTGGTGAGGGCTTGCTCTTCTCTTGAGTGCACAGCTCAAGCAGCCTTAACCTCCTAGGCTCAAACTCATGCAGCCTTGACCTCCTATGCTCACCCAGTTCTCCTACCTCAGCATCCTCAACAGTTGTAACTGCAGACACACACCACCATGTCCAGCTAACCAACAGCAACCAAGCTGAGAATCAAGAACTAAACTTCTTTTATAATAGCTGCTGCTGTGAAAAATAAAATACTTAGAAATATACCTAACCAAGGAGGCAAAATACCTCTACAAGGAAAACAACAAAACACTGCTGAAAGAAATTGTAGATGACACAAACAAATTGAAACACATACCATGCTCATAGATGGGTAGAATCAGTATTGTGAAAATGATCACACTGCCAAAAGCAATTTAAAAATTCAATGCAATTGCCGTCAAAATACCACCACTGTTCTTCACAGAATTAGGAAAATAAATCCTAAAATTCATATGGAACCAAAAAGTAGCCTGCATAGCCAAAGCAAAACTAAATAAAAAGAACAAAGTTGGAGGCATCACATTATCTGATTTAAAATGACACTGTAAGGCCATAGTCACCCAAACAGTATAGTACTAGCATAAGCATAGGCACATCGACCAATGGAACCAAACAGAGAACCCAGAAATAAACGCAAATACTTACAGCTATCTGATCTTGGACAAAGCAAACAAAAACGTGAAGTTGGGAAAGGACATCCTATTCAACAGATGATGCTAGGCTGGGGTTATTGGCAAACCACATGCAGAAGAATGAAAACGGATCCTCATCTCTCACCTTATATAAAAATCAACTCAAGATGGATCAAGTACTTAAATCTAAGACCTACGACTATATAAATTAAAGAAGATACCATCGGAAAAACTCATCTAGACATTGGCTTTGGCAAGGAGTTCATGACCAAGAATCTACAAGCAAATGCATGGAAAACAAAGATAAATAGCTGGGACTTAAACTAAAGAGCTTTGCATGGCAAAATATAATAATTCTTGATCAATGAAAATATCAAATCCTAGAAAATGTAGCATTACTACAGGTGATATTAACATCATTCTCAAACAGTTGTTGGCTGAATATTCATTTGATGAATCTAGTTTTTCCAAAACACAATTCAGATGATTCAGACAATTCTGATGTTAGTTCTGCTTAGAAATAATTCCTAGAGCAGTGCTGATATTTTATTTTCACATTGAAAGTCAGTCAGATTTGCTTCAGCCTCAGAGATGGTGTTTATGTAAAATCAAATGCTTGCTGGCAGCAAGCTACACATTTTTTTTTTCTAAATAGGGAAAAGGTTAAGTGAATTTTTCATTAGAAAATCTAGATACAATAGTTGAACATCATAATGGAAAATTATTTTGGGGCTTTGGTCAACTGGTTTATAAGTTATATTTCCATTTGTCCTTAAGGTGAAGTTTTCCAAATATCTCAGCACAGTAGAGTTGATGATTTTGTCCTTTTTGTCACCAGTATGCATTGTTTATAACCTAGTTTTAGTTCTTACCAAAATGACTGCAATAAACAATTCTCTGTGGTGGTCCACACGGAAAGGCAATGTGTCTTAATTATCTGTATATCACAAATACCTAGCACAGAGTGGACACTTAATCACTACAAATGTTAAATGGACAAGTAAAAAAACAATTCTATTGTTTAAATGTTTTTGTTTAGATTCCAAGAAAACTTTGGGCAGCTACATTTTTTTTTTATTTGCAGTGGCTTAATTTTTTTGCAGGTGCTTAATTCCAAGTAGCATTTTCCAATAAAATATTAATACTTTTTATTTATTGAATACTAATTGTAATCAGAATAATTGCAATTTATTTTTCATACATGTAACATGCTTTGTGAAATTCCTTTATTCAAACTTGAAGAAAACTATATATTTTTGTTTTTTGCTTTTCATTTTTAAGTTTGAGAACCACTGTTTTATTTTTTTAATTTTTGTAGGTTATTGGAGAACAGGTGGTATTTGTTACATGAGTAAGTACTTTAGTGGTGATTTGTGAGGTTTTGGTGCACCTATCACCAAAGCAGTATACACTGAACCCAACTTATAGTCTTTTATTCCTTTCCCTCTTTCCACCCTTTCCCCTTTAGTCCCCAAAGTCCATTATGTCATTCTTAGATCTTTGCATCCTCATAGCTTAGCCCCCATTTATGAGTGAGAAGATAGGTTGTTAGGATTTCCATTCCTGAGTTATATCACTTAGAATTATAGTATCCTGTCTCATACAGATCACTGCAAATGCAATTATTTCATTCCTTTTTATGGCTGAGTAGTATTCCATCATATGTATATACAATAGTTTCTTTATCCATTCATTGATTGATGGGCATTTGGGTTGATTCCACATTTTTGTAATTGTGAATTGTGCTGTTATAAACATGTATGTGCAAGTATCTTTTTTTTTGTATAATGACTTCTTTTCCTCTGGGTTAATACCCAGTAGTGGGATTGCTAGATCAAATGGGTAGTTCTATTTTGTGTACTTTAAAGGATCTTCACAGTGTTTTCCATAATGGCTGTTCTAGTTTACATTCCCACCAGCAGAGTAGAAGTGTTCCCTGTTCACCACATCCACACCAACATCTGTTTTTTAATTATGATAGCCATTCTTGCAAGAGTAAGGTGATATCACATTGTGGTTTTCATTTTCATTCCCCTGATCATTAGTGATGTTGAGCATTTTTTCATATGTTTGTTGGCCATTGGTATATCTTCTTTTAAGAATTGTCTATTCATGTCATTAGCCCACTTTCTGATGGGATTGTTTTCTTCTTGCTAATTTGGTTGAGTTGCTTGGAGATTCCAGATATTAATCTGTTGTCAGATGTATTGATTGTGAAGATTTTCTCCCCCACTGTGGGTTGTCTGTTTATTGTACTGACTGTTCCTTTTGCCATGCAAAAGCTCTTCAGTTTAATTAAGTCCCAGCTATTTATCTTTGTTTTTATTGCATTTGCTTTTGGGTTCTTGGTCATGAAATCCTAGCTCAAGCCAATGTCTAGAAGAGCTTTTCTGATGTTATCTTCTAGAATTTTTAATGTTTCAGGTCTTAGATTTAAGTCCTTGATACATTTTGAGTTGACTTCTATATAAGGTGAGAGATGAAGATTCATTTTCATTCTTCTACGTGTGGTTTGCCAATTATCCCAGCACCAATTGTGGAATAGGATGTCCTTTCTTGCCTTCATGTTTTTGTGTGCTCCAAGATCAGTTGGCTGTATGTATTTGGATTTATTTCTGGGTTCTCCATTCTGTTCCATTGGTCTATGTGTCTATTTTTATACTTGTACCATGCTGTTTGGGTAACTAAGACCTTATAGTATAATTTGAAATCATGTAATGTTATCCCTCCAGCTTTGTTCTTTTTGTTTAGTCTTGCTTTGGCTATGCAGGCTCTTTTTTGATTCCATATGATATTTAGAATTTTTTTTTTCTAATTCTGTGAAGAATGGTGATGGTATTTTGATGGCAATTGCATTGAATTTTTAGATTGTTTTTGTCAGTGTGGTCATTTTCACAATATTGATTCTACCCATCCATGCGCATGGTATGTGTTTCAATTTGTTTGTGTCATCTGTGATTTCTTTCAGCAGTGTTTTGTTGTTTTCCTTGTAAGGTCTTTCACCTCCTTTGTTAGGGATCTTCCTAAGTATTTTATTTATTTTTTATACTTGATTTGATTCTCAGCTTGGTCGCTATTGGTGTACAGAAGACCTGCTAATTTGTGCACATTAATTTTGTATCCAGAAACTTTGCTGAATTCTTTTGTCAGTTCCAAGAGCTTTCTGAAGGAGTCTTTGGAGTTTTCTAGATAAATGGTCATATCATAAGCAAACCGCAACAGTTTGACTTTCTCTTTACTGATTTGGATGTCCTTTACTTCTTTCTCTTGTCTGATTGCTCTGGCTAGAACTTCCAGTATTATGTTGAAGAGGAGTGGTGAGAGTGGGCATTCTTGTATTGTTCCAGTTCCCAGAGGGAATGCTTTCAACTTTTCCCCATTCAGTATTATGTTGACTGTGGGTTTGTTATATATGGCTTTTATTACATTGAGATATGACCCTTGTATGCAGATTTTGCTGAGAGTTTTAATCATAAAGGGATGCTGGATTTTGTTGAATGTTTTTTCTGCATCTGTTGAGATGATCATGTGATATTTTGTTTTTGATTCCGTTTACGTGGTGTATTACATTTATTATGTGGTGCAACTGTTGAGATGATCATGTGGTGTTTTGGTTTTTGATTCTGTTTATGTCGTGTATTACATTTATTGACTTGCATATGT
Organism: Cacajao melanocephalus; assembly: GCA_963573385.1. Classification (NCBI taxonomy): domain Eukaryota; kingdom Metazoa; phylum Chordata; class Mammalia; order Primates; family Pitheciidae; genus Cacajao; species Cacajao melanocephalus. The sequence continues at coordinate 11,063 of CAUYLG010019839.1, forward strand.
TAAACCATCACTGCATTCCTGGCATGAAATCCACTTGATTATTTTGAATTATCTTTTTAATAGGTTGTTGGATTTGGTTAGCTAGTATTTTGTAAACGATTTTAGCATCAGTGTTCAGCAGGGATATCATTTTGTAGTTTTCTTTTTTGGTTATGTCCTTTCCTGGTTTTGGTATTAAGGTGATACTGGCTTCATAGAATGATTTAGGGAGGGTTCCTTCCTTCTCTATCTTGTGAATTAGTGTCAATGGAATTGGTACCAATTATTCTTTGAATGTTTGGTAGAATTCTGCTGCAAATCTGTCTGGTTCTGAAGACCATTAACAAGCTTAACCAAGAAAAGAAGAAAGAAAATCTAAAGAAGCTCAATTAGAAATGAAATGGGAGACATTACAGCTGATAGCACAGAAATACAAAAGATCATTCAAGGCTACTATGAACACCTTCATGTGCACAAACTAGAAAAACTAGAGGAGATGGATAAATTCCTGGAAAGATACAACCTTCCTAGCTTATACCAGGAAGAATTAGACACCCTGAACAGACCAATAACATGCAGCAAGATTGAAATGGTAATAAATAAATCATAAACAAAAAAAGTCAAGGAAAACTATGTTTACAAAAGGTAAATAAACTTGTTGAGATCACACATATATCATATGGTAGAACTCTGTTTTCTCCTCTTCTTCTAAGGACACCTGTCACGCTAGTCATTGGGTTTAGAGCCTACTCCAAATCCAGTGTGATCTCATCTCAAAATCTTTAACTTAGTTACATCTGTAAAGAAGATATTTACAAATAAGGTTATAGTCACAAGTTGTGGGTGGACATGTCTTTGGAAGCTACTCTTTAACTGACTAATGGCCTAAAAAATCTTATGTGATATGGTTCACTCTTACCTATTTGTCTCTCACTCTCTTTTTGCTCCAGCCTTGCTGCTGGGCTCCTCCTATTTCAGTAATATATCATGTAAGTGTTGAACTTTGGGACTTTGCCATGGCTATTGCCTGGAACATTCTGCTGATAGCCCAGGCCTTATGCTTTCACTTCCTTCCAAGTCTTTGCTTCAACCTCACTTTCTACCCTGACAATCCTCCTCAAACCCCAGCCTCACCTCCAGTATTGTCAATTCCTTTTAACAGAACCTATGCTACATTTTTATCTTCCATAACACCTATTGCCTTCTAAAATACTATTAAGTCTTTGTTATATTTATGTTTTACTATCTGTATTAGCCTACAAGGATGTAGACTGCAAAGGAACAGAGATCTGACTGTAATGTTTTGTAATGTATTTTAAGACAGCAAGTTTCTTCAATGCCAGATTTGTGTAATGTGCTAGGTTCTTCATAACACCTTTGCCAGTAATGAAATAAATCAGCTTTTTTGGAAATAAAATACCCCTTCCCTAATCTGATTTACTAAACTACATTAAAACAAATGCTGTATTTCTATACTAATTGACAAATAATTTATTAGAACCATGAAAGCAAGTGGTGAGCTTGTGAAAATTATTTTGAATGAACACATAGAATCTTGAAATCTTAATGTGAACTTATATTCAAGTGCAGGAAATCAATAAGTGAAAGTGCAGCTAGTGACCACCTCAATGAACATTCTCTGTGTATGAACTACCAGACCCTTGTTAAAGAACATGACCATCCATGCATTTTCAAATAAATCAGTTGATCTGATGCACGTAATTTATTCTGCTGAATTTCAAAGCTGAACATAGTATTTCTTTGTGAATCTATTTTCTGAAGTTCAAAGTAAACATTCAGTGATCAGAGAAACAATTTTAAATGAAATGGTGAATGATATAATGGTCATAATCAATTGTTAGTAAAATTATATTGCATACATAGAACTCTTTAATTTCTTTCCACATTTAAAAATAATATGCCACCACAATTAGGTACAAAATATAATTACTGTGAATTTCGACTTGTCTATATAGCTGATGGGAAAAAATGTAACAAGAAAAATAATATAGATCAATCAAACTCCTTTCATCCCCTCTGAGTTGAAAACCAATTGAAAAATATGTACTACTGAAGTCAGAATGATGATAAAAATATATAGATATAATATGTGAACTTATATTAATATATTTACCTTACATATTGTATAGATTTATATAAGAATAGTATATATAACATATATTATTTAGGTACTTATATGCATATAAACATACATACATATATGTATATATGTGTATATATACAGTCATTTTTCAGGATCTGTGGGGATTTATTCCAGGACTCCTGCAGACAGGAAAATCTGCAGATGCTCAAATCCCTAATATAAAATGGTATAGTATTTGCATATAACGTAGATGCCTCCTCCCTTATACTTTCAATCATTTCTAGATTACTTATAATAACTAATAGAATGTAAGTGCTATGTAAATGGTTGTTGGACTGTTTTTTAATGCATTATTTTTATTTTCTTTTTAGAATATTTTCATCCATGGTTGATTGAACCTGTAGAATCCAAGAGTAGGTAGGGCCAGCTGTGTAGCTAATTACTGTTTAAATTGAATTACTGTCATGTGGCCAGGTTCAGCCTTATTTAATTTGCCTTTTTATTTAGTCCTTGTAATAGTTATCTGGTAATAGAGAGATTGCCAAGCAGATAGCTTTCTGGCTAGCTGCTAGAAGCAATTACTGCCTAATTCCTATAAAGCCCTCATAGTAATGACAAAGAAAGATGAGCCTCAAGAGATGGAGGGGTTTAATGGGGTTGAAGTTACCACACAAAGATTCTAATCTCTGGGGGAGAAGAGTAAATGTTCCTTATGGAAACACAATGAGTGGGGAGCAGGAAACCCCTTAAAATATACCAGGATAAAGAGAAAAATCTCTGTGGTTCTCTGTGGTATGATCTAAAGTATTCAAAGAACTTACCTGGTCCAAAATGGTTTCACACTTTTTCTTTTCTTAATTCCCAGCTGCACATGTTCAGGTTTGCTACATCAGTAAATTTGTGTCATGGGGGTTTGTTGTATAGCTTATTTCACCATCCAGGAATTAAACCTAGTACTCATTAGTTATTTTTCATGATCCTCTTTCTCCTATATTAGGCAAGTTCCTTTGGCAAAGATAATTTAGCGTTCACATTGCTTCTACTTGAATGGGCACATTAAACTGTATTTTATTCATTCATTCACTCATTCATTCATTCAGTGTTATTGGGCTCCAAACAGACTACTGAACCAGGACTACCAAAACAAATAATGAAGAATCAGCTTTCAAGTGACTGTCCAGTAAAATATAATAAATAATAACAATTTTGAAATGAGTTCTTAGAAACAACCAAAAACTTTGATCTTAGACATTTTTTCCATTCTTCTATTACCCATTCAACCCCTTCAGGATATGTTTATAATCTTTGCCACTCACTTTAAGCCATTTATTTTAGTAAAACACCTTGTACCTTTTTCTTGACATACACTTTTTATTTATTCCAGTTTCCTGCTGTGAGAGTATAAGGCTCTTTATCCTGTATTCTGACATTTCACCCAGAGTCCAGTTTACATTAATTATTCATTTTGTGGCTCTTGTTTCAGCTTAGCAGCATACTGAAGTTTTCCTGAATTAAACTAAAGAAAAAATAATAAACAAAACTTTTCCCTCAGGCTTATGATCACTTTAATCTCTGTTGTCATTTCTCTCCTTTTCATAACTGAAACTTTTATGTGTTTTCTGCTTGCTCTAGTTTTCTCTTTCTCTCTGCTTCTTTAGATATCTGCATTGACTTGCACTACCAATATCATAATACATTTCTTTTATGAAGATTTCTATTAACCAAATTGGTGGGGGAGAAAATTCCCTCACTACCCTATTTAAAAAAAGAAAGAAAGTGAAGCGAGTGAAGCATCTCGAATAGTTTGACATGAGAAGCTAAGCCAGCCATATGGAAAAAAATATATCTATTTCCTGCTTGCTTCCTATACTCTGGCAAATATTCCTAATCATCCTCCCTATTTTACTTTATAGCACCTATTGCTATCTGATGTACCACAAATTTTATTTCTTAGCCTTGTATAATATGCCTCCATTTACCAGAAATTAAGCTTCACAGAAAATAAATTTGCTTCTTGTCCAAGATAAATATCCATTCTTTTATCCAGAATAGTACCTGGAATATACTAGACATTCAAAAAACATTTGTTGAATGAACAAATAATGAGTCTTACTAGAAAAAAAATGAATTCTTGTATGAATTAAATTACAATTATTTTTAATCATATATAGGTACATAAATGCTTTAAAATTGCTAAATCTATGGATTCATTTGACTTCTTTATCTGCCTTCTCCATTTTTCCTTTATTTTCCTGAAACTTCTTTAATAAATGGTCATTATTAGCAATATCTTTTTAGTTTTGTTATTACTTGGTCCTTACTCTTCATTTAATTCACACTGACATTTTATTAGCTTAGTTATAGTCTCTACCACTTTTACTACTTCTTAAATTATAGAGGAGTTGGTAAATATAACTAAAAACTAAGAAACGTGGCAAAAATCATATAAATAAAATAAGTTTAAATCTTCAAATAAAAGCATGATTTGCAATACACTTGTAAAATCTATTTTTCTTATTTATTTATTTATTTTTTGAGAGGGAGTCTCATGCTATCATCCAGGCTGGAGTGCAGTGGTGCAATCTTGGCTCACTGCACACTCCACCTTGTAGGCTCAAGAAATTCTCCTGCCTCAGCCTCCCAAGTAGCTGGGAATACAGGTGCCTGCCACCAAGCCTGGCTAATTTTTTATTTTTGTATTTTAAGTAGAGACAGGGTTTCACCATGTTGGCCAGGGTGGTCTTGAACTCCTGACCTCAAATGATCTACCTGCCTCGGTCTCCCAAAGTACTTGGATTACAAGTGTGAGCCACTGCGCCCAGCCAAGATGTACATTTTGAACTGTTTCACATCATAGCACACATAAAAATGGTATTGGGATTATATTACCTGTCAAACTAGGATAAACAGAAGATGATACTCTCAGCTGGTAGTGACAGACCCTGAACTGTAACTGACCATGCATCATGAAGATAGAGGAATCAGTTTTGGGGCATCCTGTGCTATTCATGAAACCCTGGAGTGCTTCACTTCACTGTTTGGAAAGCTCTGGCTAATACTATCGCTGAACAAAGAGTGTTTATAAGTCAATTAGAAAAAAAGATAAATAATAAAATTTAAAAATGGAATAAATATATAGAAAGACAAGATAACAAAGTATATTTCAAGCGCAGTAATAATTAAAGTCATGAAAACTTAAATAATTTTATGCATTTTTCTCAATGACATTGATAAATATTTTGGAAATATATTTACCTAGTATGAGTGGCTAAACTGATAATCCATATTAATACTAAAATTTCTCATTTCTTGTATCAGCCATTCAAATCAGCCAGGAAATCGGTCCTTGACAATATCAGTATAATGTACAAAGATAAATTTAGAAGGAGTTAGCAAACATTTGAAAAGTTTATTGTCTTTCATTGTATTAGAAAACTAAAATGTGATGTTGATTAGAATAGTAAACATTTGGAAATGATTCAGATATTCATTAACAGAAAATTGGTTAAATGATATATGAAAATAATGGCATACATGTACATATGCACTGACATGTAAAAATGCCAACGTATTCTGTTAAGTAAAAAGTATATGAATAGAATATAGAAAGACATAGAATGTACGTTATGATACCATATGGGATATGGTACATATATACAGATGCACACACATATTTGTGTGTATTTTGCAATATATACACACAGAGAAAAACTAACTTTTTATAATGGGGTTGAGAAGATGGAGTTCTTTTGATAGGATATTTAATTTTTAATTACCACATAGATAGAAGACCCAATGTTTATGTAATGTTAACTGTCAATCACTCCTTTAAAAGCTTTGCATATATTGTCTCTCTTAATCCATAATATTTGAGTATTGTACAAGTATGACCTTCATTATTATAATGAGAAAAACTAGTTTTGGTTCCAAACATTGTATAGAAGCCTGTTCATAAACTAATGATAGTGTCTTCTACTGCTGTAATTCTTATCTCTCTCTCCTTACACTTTACAACAGATTTTTGTGAACTTTGTAGTGAGCTTTATTGTTTCATACATGATTGACTTTAAAATTTCCCACTGGATGAATTTTCTATCAGCAGACTCATTGATCCCTTACATATTCCTGAAGATCTATCTAAATTATTTTGTGTTTTGAAGCTTTCAATTACTCCTTTTCTTCAATAGTAACTCATATCCTCTCTCTACTATCATTAATCCTATAGTTCCTCGTTTTTTGCATTTATTATACTTTAATGATTCATCAGTTACTTGAATATGTTTGGTACTTAGCAGGGAGAAAGGAAGGAAGGAAGAGAAAAAAGGAAAAATGACAGAGAAGGAAGGAAGGGGGAAGAATGAGGGAGGAAGTAAAGGAGGGAGAGAGAGGGTTAAAAATGAAGAAAAGAAAGAAAAGAGAGATAGAAGAAAGAAAAGAAGGAATAAAGGACAGAAAGAAAATTAAGAGAAGCCAAATGAAATATTAATAATAGGCCAGGCATGGTGGCGCATACATGTTATCCCAGCACTTTGAGAGGCTCAGGCAGGCAGATCACCTCAGGTCTGGAGTTCAAAACCAGCCTGACCAATATGAAGAAACCCCATCTTTATTAAAAGTAAAAAATTAGCCAGGCATGGTGGTGCATGCCTTTTAATTCTAGATACTTGGGAGGCTGAGGCAGGAGAATCTCTTGAACCCAGGCAGAGGTTATGGTGAGCCAAGATCGCCCCATTGCACTCCACTCTGCCTGTCAAGAGCGAAACTCCATCTAAAAAAAAAAAAGAAAAAATATATACATTATAGTTATGAGTTTATTGAAAAAAATATTTTTTTAATGGATAGGGCCTTTAAAATATTAAGTGGGATATGGTTTATAGTTAGAAAAATTCACACGACACTGCCAAGAAAGAAAAGGTTTACATATGAACACTCATGGGTTCAAAACAAATGGTGGAAGTTAGCAGTGTTTTTGTGTTTGTTGTTGTTATGTTTTGTCTTTAAGACAGGGTCTCCCACGGTTGCCCAGGCTGGAGTGCAGTGGTGTGAGCATGGCTCGCTACAGCCTTGTCTTGCTGAGTTTAAACCATCCTCCCCACCTCAGTCTTTGAACTGGCTGGGACTAAAGGTATACAACAACATGCCTGGCTAATTTTCAAAATTTTTCAGAGAGACGAGGTTTCATTATTTTGCCCAGGCTGGTCTCAGATATCTGAGCTCAAGCAATCATCCTTCCTTTTCCTTCCGAAGTGCTTTTTTAATTACTAAAAAATCTGGGGTAACAAAAGCTAGCCTTCTGTACTTCCAAATTATTCTAGACTTGTCCTAAAACTATACTAGCTCATCTACATCTCCCCACAGGTTTTCTTTATTCAGCAAATCTACTAAGCTACACTGCTATTCCTAGAGCATTCTTTTTTATACAAGGCGTCGTGTTACAGTAAGCAGAAAAATAGCTCAACATAAATGTGAGTTTTCTTTACAGTTTCCAATTACTGAATTTCACCAATGAGTGCGTGAGGCATCAGTGGCACATTTGAAGCTGAAATTTGAAATGAGATTTTCACTGTTTGAATTAAGTAGTCTAAAATTGTCTCCAAGGCAATTTCCATGAAGGCAAGTCACAGAACCTAGTCAAGTCTTGTCTATCAAATCAGCAAAGTAAATATGTGTACTAGTAAATATATATATATATATTATATAGATATATCTATATAATATATATATATATATATATATATATTATATAGTCAACATAAAATATCCTAACAGATTCTACTTTTCAAACAAGGAACGAGACTCTTCTTATTGCTATAACTTCAATAGTTCTTCTGTGAATATTTGTTTTATTTAATCTAGTATTTCTGGTTAAAATGTATTTAATTAATTTTATTTAATCTAGTGTTTCTGGATAAATCTCCTATTTGCTCATATTTTGGATTATATTCTCATGGGAGATTTTTAGATAGATTTGTGTTTTATCATTTCTGAAATTTTGAATGAACCCACTATTAAAACCAAGTTTAAGACTGCATTTGTTTAGATATCAAGAAACTTCAAATATTAAAAAGAAATTAAATTAAATCCATATAAGTTGCATATACTGGAGACTTTGCTAATATCAAAAAGCCTTGTTTTGCTTTATTAAGGCATGACTAAAATTTTCTTTGTTAAAATCCAAATAAAATCTTGGCCTCTAAAATTCCCACTGACGTTCTTAAAATGAGTCATTGCAGGATTCTGAATTCAAAATAAAATTTTTCTTCTTTAAATTATTTTTCCTTTAGATTTTAAAATTTAACATATATTTTATTGACTCCTAGTATATATCAAGCCCTATTTTGAGCTTTTGGGATTAATTACCCAAGATAGACAAGATAGCGCTTGGGATGAATTAAACCAGATAATTACACAAGATAAGGTTTGTACTTAAATCCTATTTTTTAGTAGTCATTATGTTGAAGTCTCAGCAGAGTAAACCACATCTATGGTTCTATATGAGTAAACTTCTTATTTTTCTTGATATTCCACCATAGGTTCATTGTGTCCTTGTCTTACATGATGCAGATGACTTAGGTAGATATGACATGTCCAGTAATTTCAAATTTGGACACTGGAATAAGAATATCTTGGAGTTGTCATGGAGATCACAACATTGCATTTGCTGTGGGATCCCAAGACCTAGTACTTACATACACTAATTAGTGAATATATCATGCATTTTGCAAAAACAGTGACTCTTCTGACATGGGAAATTCTAGCAGAATTTTAGAAAATGTTACAAATTGCCTCATATTGTTGTATAGGTTAAAGAGAAGAAAGACTAAAGGAAGAGTAAATAAGTTCATTTAAAAAGAGAATATGTGGCAGGAGAAGGAAAGAAAACGTGAGGTCAATAGCCCCTTGCCTTTTTGGTGTTTATGACACAATTCCACATACAAGAATGTTAGACTAGTCATATGAAGGCCTTCTGACATAATCCTCTCACAATTTTTTCAAGATATATTTTTATTTGAACTTTAAGGGAAAGAATGGAAAAATCACATTTCAGAATAGTTTACAATAATATCATTATCTTTGAAGCACCTTTATTTCAAAGTCTTTAAAGTACTATGCAAATATCTTTGGAAATAGTGTGATCAGTCCTTAAGATTTATTGTAAAGTGGAAAAATTATCAAGAACATCTACAGGCCATTTCCTTAAGTCTAGAAAGAACTGCATACAAATATAAAGCAAGTACACCCTTCTTCTAATAGATTTACAATGAAATACCAAAATATTTTAACAAATATAAAAGGAGAAAGGAAACATTAAGTGGGGGAAGAAGTGATACTGTAATGAGCTTGCACAAACATACTTACCTAGGAACTTGGGAAGAAGTTTGCACTTATGACTGACTGGTGGTCTCATCACATCTGTTTTCTGTGTTATTTCTCCAGTTTTTTTTTTTTTTTTTTTTTTTTTTTGCTGAGCAGGACCTCATGTCTCTGTGCTATGCAAACACATTCCTGACGTCAGAACTTCAGAGCTCAGGATCATTTGGGTATCTATTGGGGAACTGAAGGAGGAAAAAAGAATGTATTAAAGATGATATACTAAAATTTTGGAGCACCTGAGCAATATACAGCAAATATAGAATACAATACTAAACAACATAAAATCAAAATAAAAACTGCATAAACATTCATACCAAAAGCTGAGATTATAAGAGTTGAGATCCTAGCAAAGATTTTGTTGCAAATGGCAATGGGACAATTGCGAATATCAACAATCAGTAATGACTATGAGCCTTTTTTTGAAGTAAGATATAATATAAAACGTGGCTGCAAAGATTCATTTCTCTTTTGTTTTATATTAGTCTTCTTTAGGAGAACCATAAAAATGAAAAAAAGTGAAAAGACTGAGAAAATGGGAAAGTCAAATTACTGGATAATATAGGGCAAAAAAAAAAAAAAAAACAGGTAGAATTATTATAGGACCAGAATCATAACCTTTCAATGCAGTTTAACAGTCTGGATTATAACAATAAAAGATAATGCAATAAATAGAATGAGATTAATACAGTCTGTACAGGGGAGATACTGGAAAGGATTGTTAACAGAAAATGAAGAAAATATACTTCCAACAAATCACATTTGGTGCTCAGCCCAAGGAATTGTGAAGTAGAAAATAAACCATTGTTCTTTAATGACACTGACGATGAGAAAGCTACATGCTTTCTCCTCACTGTAGAAACAAATGCTAATAATTTCAGCATAAAGATTGGTCTCTCAAGTCAGTAAATTCAGTATCCAGTATGCTTAGTTCCACTAAATTTATTGCAATGCCTACTAATTAAGCTTAAACTAGAAGTTTAACAGACATGGAAATTTGGCACCCCATTACTCAAAAACAAGTTTATCTTAATTTACTGTAAGTGGGGGTGATACAGAAATGCACAATTGGGAGTCTGTTTTCATCAAACATTATAGATGCCATTAAATTAAGAAACAATTTAAAATAGGACATTTTTTGTAGCATGTCAGCAAGGATGAAAATAAATGATTATGAATATTGTTTTTCTATGCTGACTAGTTATACAGAGGTGATGAAATAGCTTAGCAAAAAAAGTAATAGAAAAAGTATAATGAGACAAAAAACCTAAGAGAAGAAAAATTTTAAAAAATTAATAAATAGGTTGAGAGAAAATTATATCAACAACTCAGAGGAAAGATCTCAGAAATTCTTAAATTCTTATGAGTCAAAGCAATGAGAATCAGACGACTGACATAACTCCCATTATCTAGCTGTTAGGACATTTTTTTTCTGGTGTAATAACTCGGATATGGATGTTGCCACTTTAGCTAACTTTCCTGGCTTTCCATTTTCTTTTAGCCTCTGAATTGGGTAGGGTAAATTTTAGATCCTCCTTTTTATTTTATGAGTTTTATAATATATTAAATATCTTGATTATACTTTTCCCAAACGTTAAAGTATTTGTTGTAGGTCTGTTCCTAGGCTTCTTAGGTTGCCATGTGTTTGAAACCAAAAGTGTTGGTAGATATTTAATATTAGCATACGGGTAACATTGCCATGAAGTGAATTCAAAAGTGCTAGTAGATAGTTAACGTCAAAATACAGGTTACTGTTCCAAACCTAATTATGAAGTGTACATTTGGGGTATCCAATTATGTTTTTCTGATAAATTTCTAAATAAAGTGTGGGGATTACACAGAACTGTTGACTGGTTTTTATCTAGTTTAAATCAATTTTTTACTATGTATACAATAATGTTCAACTATCCAAACCATAAGTGGAGAATGCTTTTATTGTTTTCTGTTTATTTTAAATTCTTTGTAGACCAATATTTTATAAAATATAATACATTTAATGTTGAATATTTACATTTCTATAAAAGTATCTAAATATTTAGTCCCAATTGCTGTATTTACCTTGTTGTTGATCATTAATTGATAGTTTGCAGACTTTGAAAACTGACACCAAACTGTGACCTGCTTTTAAGAGTATTAGGTAAAACAATGAGACAAACCATTTTATAAGCAAAATGTGATAAAATATAATTCCCTTTCTATAAAAGCAGATTTTCAGAAATGTGTAATCTTCCTAATAGCAAGACTAATATAATAATACTTCCAGAAATCTGTTCCTCTCAAAAACTAATTCTATCTTTTGATTATATCTCAGGAATCCCCTTTCTTGAATAACTGAATTCTTAAGGCTGATGCTTTAAGGAGCCACTCCTTAGATCCAACCAATTTTCTACCCTTAACATTTGTTAAACATTAGCCCTCAGTTCTCCAGTGCTCAGGAAGAACTTCTAATAGCCCAAATCATGATAGAACACTTTAATGTGAGAACAAATGTCTCAATGGTATACATCCCCTTGTAGTGCTTTCCTTAATATGTAAACTTTCTCCCCCAACTTTCCATACCAGAATAAAAGCCCAGTGAAGGCAGGGGATGTGTCTTTTTTTTTTTTAATTGTAATTTAAGTTCTGGGGTACATGTGCAGATCATGAGGATTGTTGCATAGGTACATACATGGCAAGGTGGTTTGCTGCCTTTGTCCCCCGCACCACCTATATCTGGTATTTCTCCCCTCATTATCCCTCCCCACTTTCCCCACCCACGCTGTCCCTCCCTTAACCCCCCACTACTGACCACGTTGATATTTCCCTCCGTGTCCACTTGTTCTAATTGTTCAATACCTGCCTATAACTGATAACATATGGTGATTGGTTTTCTGTTCTTGTGTCAGTTTGCTGAGAATGATGGTTTCCAGATTCATCCATGTCCCTATGAAGGACACGAACTCATCGTTTTTTTATGGCTGCATAGTATTCCATGGTATATATGTGCCACATTTTCTTTATCTTGTCTATTGATGATGGACATTGGGTTGGTTCCAGGTCTTTGCTATTGTAAACAGTGCCACAATGAACAGACTTGTGCATGTGTCTTTATAATAGAAAAATTTATAATTATTTGGGTATATACCCAGTAATGGAATTGCTGGGTCAAATGGTATTTCTGTTTCTAGGTCCTTGAGGAATCACCACACTGTCTTCCACAATGGTTGAACTGATTTACCTTCCCAACAACAGTGTAAAAGTGTTCTTATTTCTCCACATCCTCTCTAGCATCTGTTGTCTCCTGATTTTTTAATGATCACCATTCTAACTGGTATGAGATGGTATCTCAATGTGGTTTTAATTTGCATTTCTCTAATGACCAGTGATGATGAGCATTTTTTTCATATGTTTGTTGGCCTCATTGATGTCTTCTTTTGTAAAGTGTCTGTTCATATCCTTTGTCCACTTTTGAATGAGTTTGTTTGTTTTTTTCTTGTAAATCTGTTTTAGTTCTTTGTAGATTCTGGATATTAGCCCTTTGTCAGATGGGTAGATTGCAAAAATGTTTTCACATTCCGTTGGTTGCCAGTTCACTCTAATGATTGTTTCCTTTGCTGTACAGAAGGTCTGGAGTTTAATGAGATCCCATTTGTCTATTTTGGCTTTTGTTGCCATTGCTTTTGGTGTTTTAGCCATGAAGTCCTTGCCTATGCCTATGTCCTGAATGGTTTTGCCTAGGTTTTCTTCTAGGGTTTTTATGGTGTTAGGTCTTATGTTTAGAT